>VTPC01005753.1:21252-51322 GCA_011009095.1 Ignelater luminosus
TCCTTTTTAACACTTCCTTCTTTTTCGATAACAATATATTAGCATCGCACAATTCTGTTTTATGGAACCCTTCGCAGAACAGGCAGGTCTCCTTGTTCTGTGAAGTTAATAAACTTGTCGCAGTCCCTTTTCTTCCTGATTGTAGTTGTTTATTATCGTGGGTGTTGTTTTCCTTTAGTCCATCATGTTTGTATACTTGTGCCAGGGATTCTAATTCATACCTGAGGAATTTTAACAAGCATTTCATCTGATCGTTGTTACTGGAATTGTCAGATACTAAAGACGCTCTTTCGTCGGTATCGGCTTCTTTATGTTTTTCCTGACGAAAATAGGAAAGTTTCAATTCCGTTGGTAATGCCTTCAATAAACTAGATTTAAACATAATGTTATATTGCGATAAAGGAACCTTTAACACTTCTAAAGCACGAACCGAAGATGTCACAACATTATATATTCTTCTTAAACCCTTAATGTCTTGTTTCGATTGCACTGGTTCCAAATTCATTATAGTTTCGAAGTATTGTGCTATAAGTTCTTCACTATTACCGAATTGTTCTTTTAGCGTGGTAATAGCTTCTCGATAAAAGTCACCAGATGGAGGAAATCCTTCAATCGCTTCTGCTGCTTTTCCGGTAACTGACATCTTTAAATAGTTAAATTCATCACCGTCCGTTAATTGCGCGTTTTCATGTACGACGTTTTTAAATTGCTCCCAAAAAGCAATCCAACTCTTTGGACTACCATCTAACTTAATTAGTTCCTGCCTTTGTAATTTAATATTCGAAAGAGGCGATGACATTTGAGTTTGGTTATTTACGTTAATCGATGTCTTCTCGATCGACTGTCTTTTATATTCTAATCTGGCCTGCAGGTTAACCGCTGTTTCTTCATATTCTAGAATTTTAGTAAACTCTTCCTCGAGATTTTCTTTGACTAGAGGTTGTACTAATCGATCCGCTTCTTTAAGGTTTTCAGAAACTAACTTTAATTTAGCAATAGCAGCTTGCAGGTCTTCAACACTACAATCCTTCGTTAGCATCGAGTTTATACCGTTTATCGTTTTCGTTAATTGCGATCTGCAACACGATCGTTTCGCTAATTCCATCGCGATTCACGTTTTAATCACTATTCTCGTTAAAAGCGTTCAGCGTTACGTTATGTACCTCACTTACTCGCGTTAACTTTCCGATTCGCGCACTACGTTAACTCGTATCAAACCGCGATCACGTTCGTTACGTTAAATTAATATGTTGATGCGATTGACACGTCGGTTTAAGCAAATCTTATTCCTGCCAGATTCATATTCCTTCCCGGGTTTCGGCACCAAAAGGTTCTTTAAATAAATTATATTTCGTTGGTTTGGCAGAATAAGTAAACACAAGCAGGTTGAGGTTAATAGATTTATTTATTAGTGAATATAATAGTGAAACGTTCTGAAATATACGGCTTAATTCGTTACGTTATGTTACTTGTACGGTGTTTAAAAGTAAACTAACTTGACCTGAATGGTCACACATGCTAAAAACTTAAAACTAAACCCAAAACTGACCCTTAAATGCTATTGTTCTATTTTTGTCCTTCCGAGAACTACTAACTAACGTATGCTTTAACACTACTTGTGGTTTTTGTGTAAGTCTTATTTTCGGTTTTGAAAACATTTTCCTAATTCCGAGAATTCTTTACATTCCCTTTAGACTCCCAATTTCGGTGGATTATTGAGAGGGGTATTAGGTCTATCAAAAAGCATTTAAAAGAAATACTGCCCATGAAATCGTCAAGTTTTAGGTTCAAACTGTGTAATCCTGGGATTATTTTTACAAATTTTGCTTTACAACTCGACGATCTAAGATGTAATACCTTCCTGAATTGTGATTTATTTACCTTCTGTTTATGGAGTCTCTCTCTCTCTCTCTATTAGGGTAAATACATACAGGAAACCCTGGCGCGAAATGCAAATTATTACACATGGTAATAAACTTGAGGTGTCCCATGAAAATTTCCTATTTGCATTTTAGCAGCTTCAATAATATTGTCAGCTTGGAACATTTTGAAAAATCATCTGCACTTCACAGTTTAAATTATGTATTCACGTGTAAGTTTATATAGGTTTGTATGACGTTTATAGAAAATATCAGTAGATTGTGGTTTCCTGAAGAGTTCATTCTAGTGGTCAGTTTGGTTTCTAGCAATTATATCAAACGCACATGCACATGTCTTAGATTGCTTAAACAAAGATAATAATAAAACCCATGGGAATTATGTGAATTATTTTATAGCTTGTATATGGTGCAAATACTAATTAAATAATTATAATGTGTAGTGAAAATTTGGATTTTATTTCAATTTAAAATAACATTAAAGATTTACCAACAAATTAAAGATCATTAAATAACGCTAAAAGGCGAGAAAATGTCAACATTGAAGATAAAAACAAGGACAAATATTATCAGCTTCTTACGTAACGAACACATTGAGCAAAGCCAAGAAATAAAATTCCGATTAAAAACGGATAATCAATCATAAGATGATACACGATAAACAGATAGGATAAAGTCCTCTTTTTTATATTTAAGAAAGTAAACATCGTTTTCTATTTCCCTGGTGTCGTAATGTCTTACCGTACGTTCAAATGTCACAGACATGC
This sequence comes from Ignelater luminosus, assembly GCA_011009095.1. Taxonomy (NCBI): domain Eukaryota; kingdom Metazoa; phylum Arthropoda; class Insecta; order Coleoptera; family Elateridae; genus Ignelater; species Ignelater luminosus. The sequence continues at coordinate 23,897 of VTPC01005753.1, forward strand.
GCCAAAACAGGGTTTGTTTTGATTCCTGGTCAAGCGAACCTAGCTCTTATGTTATCTAGCATTTTGGAAATGATCAATTCAATCAGCTGACTGTATAGCAATATTGATCACGGACTGTTTTGGAAGGGAACATCTCCGTTGTAGTTACGTTACATTAGGATGCTTTTTCCAAATCGCGCTGCACATGCAATGTAGGTCAAATCTAAGGTATAGTACAGACTTGGAACTTGAATGTGCGGAACGCGAAAGTCGACTGCTGTTTTCATGAATTAATTGTAGAAATTTTTAGAAATTGTGAACCTAGACTTTTTAGACTTGTGTGGTGATAGTGATGGTTGAACAGTTGGTTTAGAACCACGCTCATTCTCGTTTGTTGTTATTTTCGTTTTTTGATTGTTGCATGGAGAATTAGATTTCAGTCTTATTTAAGAGGTTGAAAGAGGAATTATTTTTGTGGAATTCATTGAATAATTGATAAAGGTAAGATTTATTGAATTTACTTTTTGTTATTTTAAGGATTTAATCGAAAAATGATTATCTTTTAAAATATTTAAATTGCCGTAGTTTATGATAATAAATAATGTATTGAAAGTGATTGTTTTACTTCCTGTTTTATTATTTAAACTTTCTTAAGATATTTCTTAAAAATGCACGCAATAAATTCCACTTTCTTTTCCTTCCGTGTGCAAGAGATTTTTGCATATATACATTGGCATTTAGCTGATGAAGATTTTTTAGATACGCTTCGATGCCTGACAGTTATAAAATTTTACTTTCATTTAATAGATTTTGTTCTATTGGACGACCAATTTATTTTAAAGATTTGCATGTTGAGATATAATTATTGAATTTATAAGGTGTAGGTAGTATCTCAGAACTGATAATTTAGTATGTTTGAGGAATGTCCTAAAAGAGCTAATATTTGCGTAATTACATCTTCCTAAAAGGTAAGTTTTACCATCGTAAATTCCAGGTCGAAAAATGCCACCACTAACAGTGAAAAACTGGCTCCAAAATTTATTACAATTTCGCAATCTGTCGTTGCCCTAGTTTTTCGCGTACGTAGGTGTTAGAGTCGCGTGGAGTTTGACCTACTCTGTTTTAATTTATCTCTAGTGTAATTTAAAAAAAAATATGTGTTTCAATAATAAGTGAACTTTCCACTTTTGGCATTGAATTTACGTAAATATCTAAACATTTTTCCGTTTAAATCGTAATTGAATTGAAATCTATATTTAGATGCTGATCAAAAGATTGCCTTGTATAAAACATTCATTAACCACGTTAAAATGGCAATATTGTGAAAGAGACATTAAAAAAGTACCATACACACACGTTGTTGTTATTGTAAATATAATGTGGGCACATTCAATTGATTTCCATTGTTGTGAATGTTAAAATGCGAAGGCGACTTTGGTCAGAACCGTAACTAAAAGGACAATTCTCAATGACCGCAAAAATTCAAATTTTGCAACTCAATTTTCCTTTTTCCGTTTTTCTCTTTCAATCTTTGTTTTTACTCTAAATAAATCTGATAATTGTCCAAATCTGCTAAAATATTATAATGACGAAGTGAATAAGTAATTCCGTTTTAAGTCAGTAAATTACGTTAGAAGCCCAAATCCCCTTAAGTGATATTGCCTAAAGGAGGTCATGATACAAACTGTTTCTGACTGATTAATATCATTTTGCAACGCTTGGCTTGCTTTATTCGAACCAAAATAGGGAAGACTTATTACTTCTTACTCTCTAGATTTCCCAAAAGAATATAAGATAAAGCGATGATGATAACATCAGAATGAATCAACTTGCGTAGATTAAAAAGATTTTTATATTTTTCTATTGTTAGTATACATTTTCAAATGTGGTGTTAGATAACAATACATTTTATTTAGTTACATTTCCGCATTGATAAAGCTATTTCTTATCACATTACCTTTCGAATAGTCTTTCAAATAGTATTTTATGCTTACTGAACGCTTTTTTGTTCGCTGAGCATATTTATGTAACTAACAAAATAACGACGATGCTCAAGATAATTTACAGGCGTCCAGAACATTTAATTTCACCTAATAGAATTTCAAATGAGGTTTTTGAAACTACAATATTTCTAACCTCTCACTTACATCCGAAAACTTCGATCCAGAATATCGTTTCGAGTTACTTTTAGGGCATTTTCCAAAGCTTATACCCAAAATAAACAATTTATCACTGGATCCTGAATACGAAATCTTTTTTCAGATGACCTACAAATTATGGAAATTTGATTATTTTTGGATCGGTATTGAATACGAAGTTTCGAATTTAAAATTTAAAATCGGTAAAACGTATTTTAAATTTGAATATGTTGTTGAATTTATCTTTATGTAACTGTCTTTAACAAAGGTGCTTATACAACAGATTTTAGATACCATCTAATAAAGCTTCAAGCTTGTGTTTGGCGCTATTGCAATCGTCGAACTGTTAGCGTACATTGTTTGTGGTCGGTATCAAGATTATCTGTGTTTGACCTACATAAACAAAGCTACAGTGAGGACCACTTAATTTGCACCTGATTAAATTGAGTAGTCAGTGGTATTGTGCAATAGTCACATTAAACAGAAAATTAATCAATTATGTTTACGAGAACCGGTTATAAAATATTTGTTAAGAAGTAGAAATTATAGTAAGTAGGTATTTAGGAAGGTTACCGATAATCACCTGTTAAAAGACAAGGTTAATCCAGAAACAATCTAAGAACTGAAGATACCACATTCTACTGTCATTTATTCTTATTTTGTGGTATCAACAGATGTACTATGGAATCGATGCCATCAAACTGTCCATCATCCTGAGACAATCTCGATGCAATTTAATAACATGCATATGTTAATAGAAAGTCAGCGAAAACGTATGACATTGCTTAATGCAAAGTTTTATCAAACTTCTTCTAAAAGCTGCTAGTTGAATGACGAATAACGTTACTGGACATTCACCCACAAGTTGTATTTAGACTCTGCAAGAACTTAGATGCTTTTCATGCTCATATTGGTATCAATAAAGTTCAAATTGGACTAGCCAACTTGAAGTTGAGACCAATCAACTTCAAATTGAGACTAATCTGAACTCAATGTCAAGTTGATTAGTTCCAATCTGAAGTTGATTAGTCCTATTTGAAAATGATTATTCCCAATTGAAATTGATTGGTCGCTATTTGAGTTTCAAGCTTTAGTCCTTTCACCATCAATTTTCTTCCGCGTTGATACTTTCTGGCCTGGTCTTTTAGTATGTAAATTGGCTTCTTTCAACCAATTCTAGAAACAAGCATATTTATTTAGTTTTAGGAAAAGTATCCCAAAATAAAAAACTTCGAAAATTGGTCAAAGTCAAATGTAGTCCATGATGGCCCAAGTCAGTACGTCTGCTAATAACAAGTTTTGTTTCTTGAAACTCTTTTCAAACTTTTTCAGATTAAATCTTATAACTGCTTGGTAATGTAACACTGAGATTGATCCTTTGGTATAAAGGTTAGCTACTACAGTTCTCTGGATTTCGGTTAAACGTAGTTTAACCATTTACTATTACAAAAAGTGTCAAAACTGGCATGGCAGCATGGTTTATGAATTTCAATGTTCAGTCTTACTTTAAAATATATACCTTTTAGTAAATTATCAACACTATAAGCTGAATTAGCCATTATCGGTGTTACTCTAGTTTTGCCTTAAAAGTATATTTTCTGTTGGTTTATGCATACTACATCAGGAATGGGCAAAACTGATAGTTTGGATTAATGATTGGTAGATTTTTGCTTATACAAATCCAATTGGGTCCCAAAGGCTAAATAAGCCCACTCCTGATATACTACAATAGTGAGATGAATTACAAAAGGGGAAGAAACACTACATAAAGCTACATAAAGGCGTTTCCAGCTAGTTGTAAACACTCTGCATTAAATCAATATGTATCTAAATTCTAAAGGGCCAGAATATTCCGTACTCTTCTTGTCTGCAGATTTTAGAAGTATCTTTGAATAGACAGATTACGTCAATACTATGTAAATATAAAGAAAACCTTAACAAAATAGTCATGATAAAAGTATCAGGCTAGCAGAAAATACGCTTAACCAAAGTGAATACACAGGGTGATCATTTTAATACTTCCCACCTTGAATAACTCTTTAATTAGTACAATTATCAAAAATCGCTGAAACGCGTTGCTTTTGTTTCGGAGGGGGACATTTAATAACCTACTTTAGTCAGTTAGAAAACTTTCACCCTCCCCCCCAGCCACCCCCTATCCAAACTGTTAAACGGCACTACCCCATGTGTGATATATCATTTTAAAGGGTATAAGATTTTCAATCTTTTACATCGAAGACAATAAAAATCGGCCCATCCGTTCGTGAACTAGAGATAAAAATGTATTTAATTTAATCAATATATTTCTGTCTCTAGTTCACGAACGGCTGGACCGATTTTAATTTTCTTTGATGTAAAAGATTGAGAGTTTTATAGCCTTTACAATGATATATCACACATGGGGTAGTTTCGTTTAAAATCTTGGGTTGGGAGTGGTTGGGGGGAGGGTGAGAATTTTATAGAATATTAAATGTCACTACCCCATGTGTGGTATATCATTTTAAAGGGTATAAAATTTCCAATCTTATACATCAAAGAAAATTAAAATCAGCCCAGCCGTTTGTGAACTAGAGACAGAAACGTATTGATTAAATTAAATACATTTTTGGCTCTAATTCCCGATTTTGATTTTCTTTAATGTAAAAGATTGAGAATTCCATACCCTTTAAAATGCTATATCACACATGGGGTAGTGCCATTTAAAATTTTGGGGAGGGGGTGGCAGGGAGGAGGGTGAAAGTTTTCCAACTGACTAGAGTAGGTTATTAAATGTGCCCCCCCCCCCCAAAACAAAAGCGACGCGTTTCAGCGATTTTTGATAATTTTACTAATGGCATGCTGTCAATCAAGTGATCAATATCGGCCTGTGGTATATCATTTCAAGCTTCCTGAATCCGCAGCCGAAGATGGCGCAAGTTGTCTGGAGGGTGTGGTAAATTACTCAGCCGCCTACCGATCACATCCCATACATGCTCAATGAATGACAAATCAGGCGACCAAGCTGGTCATGGGTATGGGGGCGCGCATTATCTTGTTGAAAAATTGAATTTTCCACCTCCCGAAGATATGAAAGTGCAACAGGCTACAATGGCAATGTAACCGGCTGCGTTTAAGTTTCCGTCAAGGAAGACCAAGGGTGATCTGTTACCATAACATATTGCACCCCATATCACTCCTTGTGTGAGGGCTGTGTTTCGTTCCACAAAAAAATGTTGAATCTTTGCGTTCCTCACGCATCCGCTTGACCCACCTACAACCGTCGTGGGCTTACGAACAAAATCGAGACTCGTCACTGAACACAATTTGATACGATTCTTGTACCCAATTCGCCCTTTTGTTGCTCCATTTTAGCCTGCGGACAAGGTGAAGTGGGGTAAGAGAAAGACACAAAAATGGACCATACGAACGCAGCCCATGCGATTTTATCCGGCGATAAACAGATGATACTGACATTCTGCATCCTACACCTCTCATCCAGTCATTTGCAATTGACCTAATTGTGGAAAATCTGTCTCTTGTGACCAAAAGTCTTCACGATCTGTAGTCCTCCGGGGAAGGCCAGATCCAGAGCGACGTTGTTGAACCCCTTCTTCGGACCATCTGGAGCAACATCTCAACACCGTTGCAACATCACGGTTTATACGGCCAGCAATATCTCTAAGCGAAAGTCCGACCTGTCTCATGCCAATAATACGCGCAAGTTCAAAATCATTTAATTGCCGATAATTTTCACGTTGACAAATTCTTGGCATTCTTGTAAATATTCAGAAGGCAATAGTGAACAAACAGTTCACAAAATTGACAGTTATTACACACCGATTGTTTTATTTCTTTAAATCTATTGTTACTAAGTGCAAACAAACAAACAAACAAAAAAAACAACAACGGATAGATATATTTTATTCAAATTTTTACATTACTTTGCTTCATCAAAATAGGCATTGTATGAAAATTTAATTGAAATTGGCCAACATTGCAGTTACAAAGTTTGAACATTTTTCTTTGATTTAGGTCACAAAAAGTTTAGAATTGCATAATTTGTAACGAAGATACACGCATTTGAGATAAGAATCCACTTTTGACAGTTTTGACATAAAATTCAGACATTCTCGAAACAAGTCAGTATCATGACTGTGTTGGTGTGTTAGCAGATAAATTTTGTGAACGAGTGAGCAATTTGCAGCAGAAGTTTATCGACAGCGCAGTGGGAACACAAAGTATTGAGCAATATTTGCAATAAAACAAACAAAACCACATTGGGTTACGCCAATGTCGGCGGTACACAATAACTCGCTCACATTTTCTTACTAATCCACAATCTTTATCAGCTAACACACTAATGATAGTGACTTGTTCTGAGAATATCTAAATTTTATGTCAAGATTGTCAAAAGTGCACGTTTTGTTTTCCAAATGGGTGTATTTTCGTTACACATCGTACAACTTTGAATTGTTTTGACTTAAATTAAAGAAAAATGTTCAAACTTTGAAACAATTTTTGACATTTTCGCACCTTTGCGGTCTAGAAACATTTGCGTCCTCTACGTAAAGATTTTTGACTTTTTAAATAACAGCATTCAAAAGTAGAGATTTTAACGTTTTGGAAACCATTTTGGATCAAGTTGTTTCGATGAAAACTGCCAAAGATATTTAAGTTTGAAAAAACACTCGGTAACGGTTCGATACAGTTACCCCTGAGATTTAACTTCTACGGTAAAAATTCAACCTTACTAATTAGTCCAGTCAATAAACTGGGAAAAAAGGCCGAATAAAAAAAAAACACTCAGCACGAATTTGAAAACACTTTTTTGCAATGAGTTCCAATGAGTTTTCCGGAAAAGTGAACCTGGCCGTGGAAAAAGTGAAAATTTAGCCAAATTTCTGGAAAAATTTTTCTTGTTTGTAAAAATTTTGAATTTTAACTCGGAAACGGGTCCTAGGAAGTTTTTTTGGTCGCTGATCACGAATCCGATATTAGTTTTCCGAAAAAACCACCTTGGCCGTAGAAAATCAGAAAATTTTGCCCAATTTCGGAAAAACATTTTGGAATTTCATCTCGAAAATGAGTTCTAGGAGGTTTTTTGGGTCGCTGATCATTAATCCGGCATTAGTTTTCCGAAAAGTAAACCTGACCGTGGAAAAACAGAAAATTTAGCCTAATTTCTCGAAAAATTTTTCTTGTTCGTGAGAATTTTGAATTTTAACTCAAAGATGGGTCCTAGAAGGTTTTTTTAGTCGCTAATCACGAATCTTATATTAGTTTTCAGGGAAAACCACCCTGGCAGTAGAAAATCGGAAAATTTGGTACAATTTCTGAAATCATTTTGGAATTTCAGTTCAAAAATGGGTTCTAGATAGTTTTTTGGGTCGCCGATCACAAATCCGATATTAGTTTTCCGGAAAAACCACCCTGGCCGTGAAAAATCAGAAAATTTTGCCTAATTTCGAAACAAATTTTGGAATTTCATCTCGAAAATGGGTTCTATGGGGTTTTTTGGGTCGCTGATCATGAATCCAGCATTAGTTTTCTGGAAAAGTAAACCTGGCCGTGGAAAAACGGAAAATTTAGCCTAATTTCTGGAAAAATCTTTCTTGTTCGTGAAAATTTTGAATTTTAACTCGAAGATGGGTACTAGGAGGTTTTCTTGGTCGCTAATCATGAATCTGATATTACTTTTCCGGGAAAACCACCCCGGCCGTGGAAAATCGGAAAATTTGGTACAATTTCTGAAAACATTTTGGAATTTCGGCTCAAAAGTGGGTTCTAAATAGTATTTTGTGTCGTTCGATCACGAATCCGATATTTGTTTTCCCGAAAAACCATCCTGGCCGTGGAAAATTGGAAATTGAGTGTTTCTTTTATTCTCCCAGCTTATTGACTGGACAGTGGAACCCCCATAAGTCGAACTTCTGTAACTCGAATTTCTCTTCAACTCGAAATTTATTGCATCCCCTTGCACTTTGTATACTAATTGCACGTAATTTTCCGTATCTTGTATTTTCTGTAACTCAAACTAATGTCGCGCCCCTTATATTTCGAGTTATGAAGGTTCCACTGTATATCCATTCAGAGAATCACAACACACCTGCGGAAGGCTCCTCCGACGCCAAACACTTAGAAAAGTTTTAAAAAACTTCGAAAATCGGCGATCTTGACACTTCACTAGCCATGATACTATAATATCGCGCCGACGTTCGTGCTACTCTCCAACAGCGCACCAACCGACAGGACCACAACTCAATTTCCTTAAATCACCTGGAGCACATTGACCTCGTTTAATTGCTTCTAATCTAACCACCCCCCTGCTTCGCCCCCCCTCCCAAGTTTGGGGTAGAATTTTTATACTCGGGTCATGTTGCAGTAAGGCGTTGGTACTGTGTGCAGCAGCTGATTTAGTTGCCAACTTCATTGTTTCTATCGTGCAACATAACCTCAGATGTGCTTAAAAACCGTGTTTGTTTTTCGTCTGTTTCACCAAGATTGGATTAATTTTCTTTACCCCCAGCCACCTAATGGTGTTCTGTGAGTAATTTTCTACCTGCTGATACCAAAAACTTGCTCTCAAAACGTCGTTTTCATAGAGATAGCTATATCGAACAATTACCAAACACTCATTTTTCGCAAAATTTCAAATGTTCCCCTAATTTTGTTGAGGAGTTCAAATTGAAAATAAAGTGGAAAATATAGTAGATTGTTATGTTGCATATTTTCTCCATTATTCTGTTGAGACATTTCATGAACAACACAGTAGCATAACATACACCCGCCCAATCACTGCACTCCGAGAGGAAGAGTAAGGATTCAAAGAGTCCAAAACGTCATTAAATTTCATTCAATTCTACAAAGGATCTAAAAGATAATGGGCATAATAACAATCGACAACCCACTTTGGTAGTTATTAATAAAGCATAACCACAACGAACTTCTATTTTGCTATTTGTTTCAAATTTTGGCGGCCATCTTGACCATATTCCCGAGGTGATATAAAAAAACTAAAAGTATACGTTTCTCTTATTTTTTGATGTAGAATACGATTCTAAAGTAAAAAAAAATTGAAAATTTTCCAATTTTCGGCGGCCATTTTGACCATGTTCCCGAAGAGTTATAAAAAAAACGAAGATACCACGTTGGCTTTAGTTTTTGATGTAAAATACAAATCTAAAGTCAACATTTTACAAAAAATGAGGACAGACATCATACAGACAGACAGACAGATAGACTTCGCAAATTCAGTAACGACTCCTTCGGAGTTTGTTGAAAATGGAGTACATGGTGAAACTGTGTTGAAAAATAAAATTATTGAGACTTGAAAATTAAAATATCTTTTAAAAAATTTCCAAACCAAATTTTGAAATTTGACAGAAATACGACTAATAAGCGTTAGTGACGATTTTTAGAACAAAATTAGACCTAAACTCCATTAGTAGTGAAAATCTAAAAGCTTAGAAAAGAAGATTGTAACCTCAATATGTTGCAGGTATCAAGATAGACTGAAAGTAATAAAATCATTTTTGTAGCCCATTTCTTAGATGTGACTGGAGCGCAAAATAGCCCAGCTGTAGACCAGTGGATTTTTACCACATAGAATGACCAAACTGTATTAAAGATTTTGGAAACTACAGAAACTACGGAACATTGAAACGGCTTTCTGGGAATCTTATTACCATCACGCGGTTGGCCCACAGCCGCTTGGGTCTATGTGGTCATAAAAAAAATTCGTTTTTTGATAGTACCTGGAGAAAAACAGAGAGCACAAAGAAAACAAATGACTAACATATGAATTCAGATTCTTATACCAGAAGCGTCTAAATGGTCTGATCGACTAGATCTTTTTGTACAATCTTTCGTTATTTTTTGTTTCACAATGAGTATACTCAATTTACAGAAACAGAAAAATTGTATTTGGCGGCACATATAGAACTCTTTCTGTGGCAAGTGGCAAAATAAAGGCTATTATTTATTTTTGCTGAAACACCAGAAAGGAATGAATGTATGACTTATCTATACACGTTAGATTCATTTTCAAAGTCAAAATTTGTTAAAATGAGACAAACAATCCCAAATCAAGTAAATACTGGGAGATAAGTGATTTTGATCTTTATCATCTACTATAAGATTTCAATCTTAAATTGGAATCAATCAATTTCAAATGAAGAACGATCACTTTCAAATGGGAATAATTAAGTTCAAGTTGAGATCATTTAACTTCAGGGTTGAAATCGATCAACTTCAATTGAGTTTGCAATTTAAAATCGGTTAGTCTCAATTTGAAGTTGATTGATCTCAATTTAAAAATGATTGGTTCCAAGTGGAGGTTGAAAAGGTACCAATCAGACTCTGGATTCTGTGTATATCTTGATCCCTTTATGAAGACATAACAACTGATTACTTACTTCTTTGGCTTGGCAAGACGCTGGATTTTTAGTTTCGGACCTATTTGGGCACAGAGTCTCTAAATTCCTAGTGTACCGGGCCAGTCCGACTTTGCTGGTGGCCCAGAATAGTAATTATCAGTTAATATCACTAGGGAAATAAGATGTGCTATTTCAAGATTGTCGATTCAGCAAAATTCAAGCGTTTTGACATGACTCATTGATGTGACTCCTATCAGTTTTTCCAAACTTCGTTATACTATATTCGATTTGAGTCTGCTGTCAATAGGTATAATCGTTATAAGGAAGAAACTATACGCTGATAGCTCGAAACTTAAATTCGGTACTTGGTAACTTATTAATAAATGTGGCACAAGCCAAAAAAAGTTTGAAAGGTTTGTCTGTCAGGTTTTAGATAAATTGCAAAAAGGAGTAATTGGCTATATTTTCAAATAATGATCAGAATTTGGTTAGAAAATCAGTTTAAGTAGATCTGAGAAACCAAAATGAATGATAAGTGACTCAAGATTCAATCAATTGGTAATACAGCTGAACTATAAGTGAAAATGAGCCACAACTTGCTAAAACAGATTTATCAAATTTTGCACCCTAGCAAGCCCATCTTACCTTTGCATAGCCATAAAACCCTAGACTATAAATATTGGGGCATTGGGGGTACAGAAGATAAAAAGTTCTAGAAATGTGCGACGATGATGTAGGTAGTACTACGTTGCTAGAATAATAAATCTACACAAATAACTTCTAATAACTAATGTTACAATAATAAACAAAATAGGGTACAAATAAAACAACTTAAACAAAAAGGAAATACCAAAATCAACACTCATTACAGACACGAAAGTTGCTGTTAAAATAAAATCGATCTAATTTTACGTTTCCTAGAACGTGTTTCTTATTTTAGGAAACTTCAAGCACAAAAGGTTCATTAAATTTATTTAGTCCAAAAATAACAAAGATTGTATTTTAGCTACTACAGTAGTATACGATCAATACCTTTGGTACCAAGCAATTTCCTTTTTTACCTGCTGAAAGACCTAAGTAAACTAGCACAGCTGTAGCTAAATTAAAGTTCTCAACACAAAATTACGTTTGCGAAAATGTGTCCTACTTTAGATTTCATGAGACAATTCCCTGCAAGAACGGGCCATAAAATGCTTAAGATTAGTGCTGCAAGATTAAAGGTATTTGAGTTTTGGGTATTCATTGGTGTATGAGTTTGCATTGCGTAGGTATTGCATGAATTCCAAATTGATTTATGAATTTCTTCCGCTTCTCACTGATTTTCAGATTTTATCCCGGGTATATAAATAAGTTACAAAACCAGTTTAAAATCAATACTAAAGTTAAGAGTAAACTAGAATTTTTTTTCACAATGCCATAAATTTAACCTGACAAGATTTTTATTCAAACATCTCTCGTATGCGTATAAAAAAATTGTTTCTACACGCGAATGAAATAAATTGCCTAGTTTTACCAAAATTCTACCACCCATAATCCTCTCTAGATTTATTATATAAAAGGGGTTTGGTGCGTTTTCCATAAACGTCCTTTTAAACTTAATTAAATTCTAAAGGCTACCAAACACGAAATTAAGGTCACCAAAATGTAAAAATTACTCCCGATCTAAACGTTATACTCTAGTTAACCTATATAAAACAAGAGAGAACGAAAATGAAAAGAGAAAGAAGGTTTATATTTTATTGTCCATTTCATAATTCGTTTTCTTAATAAGGAAGTGGTTTCATTGACTCTGTTAGCTTGCTTTTTGTTTTAAGTTAACAAAGAAAGTAAATGTACACCTCGGTAAATTCAATTGTTTTTTTTTCTTTTATTAACCTGTCCTTTTCAAGTTATACATGGCAATAAAATCTTTTATGACAAATTTATCTTCTGGATAAAATTAATATATGGCTCGATAAATGGTTTTAAATTTAATTCGATTACACGGGCACGGCCTACTCATAGTTTTAAATTACCTACGATTATAATAGTATAAAGTTACGTAATGAAAGTCAGTAGTACTAGCAGTAGTAATAGTATTAGTAGCACCACTGCATTAAAATGTCCGAAACGAATTCTATCAAATAAAACATTTTCTTACTACTTGTCATTCCGGTGTTGATTTATCTTTTCTATTTTGTTACAGTCAGCGAGTTCGAGTTAAAAAGAAAGGGGACAAAATGACTTCTCCAACAATAAACGGTGGAAACGGGCAAAAGGAAACTAGCAAAAATGAGTCGTCAGCATCCGGTTCCGAAGAGGCTCAACAGAGACAGGAACCGGAAGAGAGGCTTACGCCACCCTTAACTGCGTGGTGGCGAGTTTTCAAGTTAGCGAATCTACTTATGCAGCAAGGATGTTAGATTCTTTAAATCGACAATGTTAAAATATCAGCCATTGGGAAACGTTTAAATGAAGGATTTCCAATTCGATTCGAAATTAGTTTTATTCAGCGAAAAAGAGAGAGTGGTGTTAACAATGGGATTTGCATTTTAATCCAATTGTAAATGGTTTTGATAAGCCGTCTTATTAACATATAGATTTTTTTAAATAATATTTCAGTATACGAATCAATTATTAATCCTATCCGCAAACGTTTCCGTTTATTGACTTAGTGAGAAGAGTTTAAATGTTTTATTAGAATATTAATGATAATAATAATAATAATGATAATACAAATTCCAAGCCAATAACGTTAGTGAATCCTACGCAATATTGTTTTAGGGAAATACTAATAAAGAAAAAAACTAAAACAACAAAATAAGAATTACAAAATAAAAATATTATAATATATACTTTATTTTTAATTACTGGAATTATATTGTTAGTATTAGTTTAGTTGAATTTGCTTAATTATATATTGTTATCTGCATGTTTTATTTGTTATACTTATAATGTTTGGTGGCTTCGTTATTGTCATTTCTTGAATGATTATTTACGTCTTGTTGTTGTGTTGCAATAGATTTGCAAGTAAAATATTTATGATGTAGATATATTACTTGCCATCTTTATTGCATTTGTGGCAATATGTGATATCTGATTATAAATAAATATCATACTAACTTAAGTCAATAATTTTACTCTCATTTACATATTAATAAAGTATGACACGTTAAAAATTGACTCGTTTATTGAATCCTTCATCCAGTCCTGCGATATGTGTAGTAAGATATAACCATCTGAACAAAAACAGCCGAATGGCGACCGTAATCTCCAATACAATTTTCATACTGGGGCTTTTGCCAAAAAAAGTGGGTCAGCTGGGCCTATCAGTTTTCTACCCATGCTTTTCACAAACTGAAATCAATATCATCAAAAGAGGATTTGACATTTCAGTATTAAGTTGGATAGATAGATGGATTATGATGAAAGCTCTTCATGATGAAACAAATGTTCTGAATTTTCAGTAACCTCACTGTTATGTATGCTAATAAAGTTGTTCAATTTTTAATAAAACTGTAGCCTTTGGGTGCAATTTATAATGTAACGATGGGTTATACATTGTAATAATTTATATTGAATAGCTCATTTTTAATTGGATACTTTTTACATGTAGTAAATAATACCAGGCAGGTGCAAGCAAGGTTAGAATCGACATTTCTAAGAACTGATTTGTACCTTTAGGTATTTTGTTCGATGTTTATGTTTGTACCATTAGATTGAAAATACAGTGTGTCCCTATCTCGATGCTCACTATTGGGATCTTGGAAATTGTAAGAGATACCAAGTTGGTTAAATTAGAAAAGTTTTGGCTATTTTGGAGATCAGTTTACTTATGCTTTTGTTTTTTCAAAAAAGTTCACGGCTTACTAGGTATTTGCTAAAAACGAAATTAGTTTTTTTTAAGTGAAATATCTCAGGAACCAGCAAAGATAGAAAAGAACAGCAAAGAGGGTGTTTTAGAGAAGTTACTACGAAACACAAAAATATTATTTTCGTAATTGTCTTTTGTTTTACTTCGGCGGTGAAACGTAAATCCAAATATTTTCTAATGGATCGCTTACTTGATTTCCATATTACTGAACTGCACTCCTTAAATGCTTTTCAGTGATACATGGTGTAATGGTATTAAAAGGTTGAAATGATACCTAAATAAGAAAAACAACAAGAATAATGATATCATTAGAATTATTGAAGAGAATAAGAACAGACAGTTAGTTAATCAAACACTTAAAGAGAATATTTTAAACTTTTAAATATGATCCTTAATATGAATAAGTAAAGATAAAATATGATATTGAAGTAGATAAATGAGGCAGGGAGTTAAGTTATATGAAGAAAACGTTACTATTAGAGAAAATTAAAGTTAAAAAGTTCTAGAAAATGATTTGTGTGAATGCAGCATGAATGAGAGCTAGTTGGAAAATAGAGGAAAATAAGAAAGAAATAGGAGGGAAATATGAAATAAAATGAAAATATCGAATATTGAGTTAAAAACAATAAAAAAAATCTTGTATAAAATGTTATTAATGCTAACTAAACTTATAAAATTTTAAATTTTATTCTATTGAAATGATGTAATGTCAAAGTGACAATTAACAAATGTCAAAAATGACAGTTGACAAATATAAAAAATGACAATTCACAAATGTCATAATGACAAAAAAGGAATGACAATTCATAAATGTCAAAAAAATGACAACTAATGTTAAAAAAAATTGACAGTTGCCTAATGTCAAAATGACGTTCGACAAATATCAAAGTGCAAGACCGTCAATTCAAATAATTGAGGTTAGAATAAAAACATAAAATAAAACACCATAAAAAAAATGATTATGTATATCATGAAACAAAACAATATCTATATCTATTATATTAAATAAAACAAATAAAAAAATAAATAAATAAATTTATAATTGAGTTCATTTTAGACAATATTAATCCAAATTTCAACAATTTAAGACGCTTAAAATTTGGATTAACATGGAGGGGAAATGTAATGATATTAAAAGGTTGAAATGAAACCTACATAAGAAAAACAACAAGAATAATGATATCATTAGAGTTATTGAAGAGCATAAGAACAGACAGTTAGTTAATCAAACAATTAAAGAGAATATTTTAAATATTCTGAAATTTGTAAGATTAGTTGATTATGTAATAGTATTTTTTATTGTTCATAGAATTAATTATAGGAGTTGATGAATAGAAAAGGGACAATTGAAGAGAAGTTTGTTGATAAGTTGTTGATAATAATTTTTAGAAAAAGTTTGGTATGTTTTTTTGAATTGAATTTTGTTAATAAGAGTTTTTAGAGAAAAACATTTTATATTGAGTTGAAAAGTTGTTGCGGTTAAAATAATTTTTGAAGATTTGAATTCGAGTTTATGTAGAAGTTATTTAAAAGTATTGATAATAAACAAAGATTAGTGAACGATGGACTTTTTTGAAAAAACAAAAGCATAAGTAAACTGATCTCCAAAATAGCCAAATCTTTTCTAATTTAACTGACTTGGTATCTCTTACAATTTTCGAGATCCCAATTGTGAGCATTGAAATAGGGACACGCTGTATAGTAAGTACTGAAATCTGCCAATTAGTTTTGGGACTATAACGGTTTGAGATGAGTTCAGCTTCGTATGCAGATTTAAAAATTGGTAAAAGTTTCACTTTAAATAAACAGTTAATGACAGCTGTAATGTGGAAATCAATAACAGACACAAACAATCTTACAGGTGAATATAATGATAAGAATAAAAGAAAGTTCTGAAACTAACTTCAGGAAAATAAAAGTAAACCTAATAAAGAAGTTTATTTTTTTAACCCAGACGTTTAGAAGATTAAGGGCTTTACTTTTACTTCTTAACGTTCTTTATTTGTGGCAAATAAACAATAAAAGGATGTACGTAATAGAATATACAGGGTGATTTTTAATTCCTGGTCGGTATGCAGACATTTTACATAAACTTTCCCTTGTGTGCTGAATTCTAAAAACACTTTGGTAGCCACTGAACATCGCGCTGAACAGAATTCGCAGTTTACGTTTGAAATGAGTAATAAGACGTTTTACCTTTAGAATATAGGCTTTGTTAGACACAAATTATAGCTAGAACGTTTTGACAACTTGAACAAATAACACATGTCAAAAAGTATGAATTATTTACAAAAACATTTGATTATAACATTCACCCCTTCCTGAGGTGGTAATCTTGAAAATGAGAAGGGGAGGGGTTTCAATTGGGTCTGATCCACTTTCATCAAGAGATGGTAGTGGGGCTAAATCTCTAATATCCCCCGTCTGGAAAACAAATATAGGCATACTTCGATCAGTGAAGCTTCTTGGACTAAAGGATCAAACTTTGAGTGTCGAACGTGTTTTTGACATTTGTTATTGTCACTTTGACATTACTTTATTTCAACAGAATAACAATTTAAAATTTAAAAGTTTAGTTAGCATTATTAACATTTTATATAAGATTTATTTTTATTGTTTTTTTTAACTCAATATTCGATATTTTCATTTTATTTCACATTTCCTTCCTATTTCTTCCTTATTTTTCCAACTAGCTTTCATTCATACTACATTCACCTAGATACCTCTTTTTCAATTTTTCTTTTCCACAAACTTCCCTTTTTTTCTTTCCTATTCTTTATCTAGCCACCCACTCTATACAACCTACTTTTCGTTATCTATTCCTAATCACAAAACCTACTGTACATACACTTAATCATATTATATTCTTTGAATGATTAACCCTTCATTTTATTATTTTTTTATTTTAAACCATAGAGTTTTTAATATCATCACAGTATCTCTCATATTTTGATGTAGAATACGATTCTAAAGTAAAAACAAAATCTTTGAAAATTTCTTAAATTTAGTTTTTGAAGGAGAATCCAAATCTGAAGTCAAAATTTCAAAAGTTGAAAAAATGTGGATAGACACACAGACTTAGCAAATTCAGTAACGACGACTCTTATTGGAGTTCGTTGAAAAAGTCACCGCATTTATTAATTTACTAACTGACAGTCCAAATATCGTGACGGCAGTGCTTTGACGTATTTTAGTTACTTTCAGGGTTGTCAAGCTTGTTCTTGATTTAATCTAAGCCATACGTAAAGTTCAGACAAGGCCGTTATCTCAAAACGGCAAAAATTGAACTTTCTGGGCCGGCTCTGTAATCACGCGACTAAAGCGTGTATTCGTTAAAACTGCCGATTTGTGAAATTTGCATTATAGTACTCGTACTTTACATTTGTATTAGAAATTAATAATAAAATGTAATTTGTTAATAATCTGGAAATAAAATTGGTTCCATCCTGGACAATTTTTAATTGTGAACATTTTCTGTATTACATATGGAAAGATAATAATAGGATAAATAAAAATTAGCATTGAACTCGGTATATAGGGCGGCCCAACGAAAAAGAAACAGATCGAATAACTCCCACAAAAATAATTTTTCAAAAAAACGCAAAATCACATCGATTTGTATTGAAAGGGGTACATTTCAAACTTCAACCCCCTAGGGGGGGGGTCAATCCCTCAAAAACTTTTAATGAAAAGATGGTTTTAAGTGGCACATCAGTAGAAAGGCCTTTTAATTCTCTATACTGCCACGTTTAAATTTTTAAATTCAATCGATTTGTTTGGAAGATACAGGGTGTGAAACATAGAAGGCTTCGTGATCTTCAAATTTTTATAGCATTTGACACTTGTTTTCATTTAAGTTGAAAATCTTGTATCCACGCTAAACAAGTCTGTCATGTTAATTTTTTTAGTATTTGTTGTTGTTGTAAATTAAGAAAAACTGGGTTACTCGATTGCAGAAAGGGTTGAAATAATTGCACTTTTCTTTGAAAATAACAATAACAACGATAAAAACAAATGTCAAGTGTAAAAATTTTAATTTCATGAAGGCTTCTATGTTTTAGATTTCACACACTTGAACCACGTTCCCCCCGTAGGGTGCTGAAGTTTAGGGTTCAAATTGTAGGTTCAAAAATGCTCAACGAGAAACAATTGAGACGGTGGATTTTTCAGAAGATTCGTGAAATAGATATTAATACCGTCCAAAGACTTGTGTAACTGTAAAACCTCGACGTATAATCAAATGAGAAACGCGCTTGTGTTCCTAAAGCAATGGAATTCGTTCCTAGATTGCATTTTGTTTTGGTTGTCAATCTCAATATAAAACGACGTGTTTTTGCGGTTTTTTTTTGAAAAATTATTTTCGTGGGCGTTATTCAGTCTATTTTGTTTTGGTTGGGCCACCCTGTATACTACATTCTGACGAGTTACTTTACTGTATAGAAACTCTAGTTACATTAACTTTTAGCTGCTTTTGTTATAAACCGGTTTATATATGTACCTTGAATCTTAAATCACCCTGTACTCAATAAGTTAGAAAGGAATAGATTGAAAGTTTTATTGGATTTGTACGAATATGATAGGAAATCCTTTTATAGGTATTCAAAGAGTGTAAATTATAACAAGTTTATGTTGAACTTTGACAAGGATTATAAACAAAATGGGATATTTCCCAGTTTTGACCAATTGTTCTGCTAAATTTCATATCAGATGCTATGGCACAAAGTGTAGGGTTTCCTATCTGACTTTATAACACCTACTATTAATATGCATAATTGGTATTTGGGCGCCGTCCTAAAAGGTACTTTCGAATCCGCCACCAGTGAGTCAGTAAAGGAAAATGCTAAATGTCGAGTAATTTCTTATAATGAGATTGAACCTTGGAATTCTTACACCTTAAGCAGAACATAATACTTTTTCATCTTTAGCTTAAAGAATTTTTTTTTTCGTTTAAAATTGGATTCTGTATGCAATTTACATAAATCTGTATGATAGAGCAAAGAAAACATTAAATATACATTCATAAATACTCTAGATCGGCGTCTACTACACTACTGCCCGTATTGGATCTCAACTACAATATTTTTGGTATGCCGCAGAGCACCTGCAGAATATATCGCTTTATGAAATGAACAACAGTCCTCCATGGCAAAAAAACACGATTTCAATTAATCATCGAACCTTAGATCTTCTCTGCCATGGTATTCTTTTCAAGCAGTTAGCTTAGGGTTTCTATTAAAACTTCTTGTAGCACTAATATCCTGACTAATGTTTAACTTACGGAAGAGGGCTTTGTTCTTTTCCTGAGCTTATAGCAGTATCCAATCATAAGTAAGTGTGATAGAACCGTTTTAAAATGCAAACTACAATTAATGGTTTCGTAGTATCGATGGTATTTTGTGTAAACACGCCCATGATGGTGAATAATACAAGTTGAATCCAATCAACTTCAAATTAGAACCAATCAACTTCAAATTGAGACTAATCAACTTGTCATTGAGTTCAGATTAGTCTTAACTTGAAGATGATTGGTCCCAATTTGAACTTAAAAAGGTATAGATCCATTTCGGAACACAATATTCTTTAAAGCTGGCTGGCCTAAGACAATTAAAACTTTTTCTGTTTTCATGATTATTTTAAATTAAGTAAACACTCCTGCAGTTGACAAAATTACAGATATTTCTGCTGATTACAAATATTCTTGCTGCCATTGAAGCTTTATTTAAAAATATGCCATAGTAAGTAGAATGGTGAACCCACGAGCTCCGGTAGGAACATTCAAAGCTTAAAAAGGTACAGCTGACATCAACCACATTCACGAGTATTTACTAACCCGTAATGATCTGGAAAATGGAACATTTCTGAATTCACATTTGGCAGACAAAATCGCAACTTCGGAAAGCAAACCAAATAATGTCTTTTCACCGATTGTGCTATTGTGCTCGGTTAGAATGACATCCCCCAATATTGGAATGGAGTTACTTTCGTTCTTTGCCCTTTTTTTGTAGATTTAGGTTGTTCCCTTGTAATTCTTTCTTTTATCTTACTGCCAACGAGAAAATTCAACAAATGCACCAAAGTATAAATAAGACTATTCTAAAACGCGTTTTAATGAATTTCAATAGTTTTCTAACTCAAATTATTACTATCATTTTCTTAAAATACTATACAGGGTGTCTCCAAAATGTTGGGACATAGCTTAACTGCAGACTCCTGAGATAAAATTAAGATTTAACCCAACTTACTTATATCCAAAATCGTCTCGTTAAGTTGGTACAAGGCGTCAAAGTTTTTTGAAAACAAATTAATTTTGCGTATAAAAATAGTAGGCTTTGATCGACTTTTATAATTTTTGTTATGACATGTTTTGTGACCATAAGTCACGTTTTAAGAGGTTTTGGTCTTCATCAGTAAGTTGTAAGTGTATTAAACAAAAATGTCGCAATACAAATTTGGTGATAACTTTTTTGTGCCAAGGCTGAGAACTTTCAATTTATTTTCAAAAAGATATTTTCTTCAAAAACACTTTTTTTATCTTTGTAATTTTTGATAACTCTTAAGGTTTATCCATAAAAAAGTAATACGACATCGCATGTGATGCAAAGTTTATTAATGATAACTAGTCTTAAATCTAAACTAAACTTCTGCGATTTTAATATGTAACAAACAAATGATACTGATTTGACGTTTAAGAATAAGTATTCCGGCTAACTAGACTATTCCTATCAAAAAAGAATGAGCATCAGATCAGATCAAGTTGACGTTTGTCCATCACAGCCGATTATTATCAGTATTTCTATTCTCTTCTCTGTTAAACGCATTGTCCTTGTTTGTTAAAAATTTCGGTATTAACAACAAATAATAATATCCAGATTCAAATAATAAATGACAGAAATCTAACAAGATGACATAAGGTAAAATCAAGTTGATGTGTACTTGATTTTTTAATTTAATCTAAATCAAGTGTACTAGATTTAAATAGTTGAAATACCATTTAGAATGTTTTAAATTTTCTAACCAAACAAAATATCTCCGAAGAGCGTGAGCAAATTTGAAAAATTTAAAGACCACTGTACGCAGAATTCAATGGCGAATAATAATCTGCAAAAATATTTTGGGGTTGCCATTTAAAAAAAATATCGATGACGTCATTGGTCAAATAATTATGACGTCATTGATTTGTGCATAATATTAAAAGATGCCCAACAATTAAATTGCTACACCCCTTTTTGTGTTTTTCGAAATATTAATATTTTTCGAGTTATTGAATTTGTTCCCTACTTGATTGATATTGATATACATATGAAGATGCCATCCAGTCAGATACCAGATGGTAAGAAATTATCTTAAAATTAGCATAAATTTTTGAATCTTCAGTGATACTTTGAAATGTGCCCGCTCTGGAACTTCAGATATATAAAATACAAAAATCCAGAACAAATCCTTAAAGATTATTACTAGAAATATCGTAAAAGGGAGAAAAAAAGTTGTCCACTGCAATACATGCGTAGTATTTGCTTATTGAAAAATGATGGAGTCCAAAACAGAATTTTGATTCAAAGACCTTTGGAGAGTTAAGCAGATCATATCAATAGATTATGGAGAAGAAAAATCTGCTCCAGAATTCTATTTGGTGAGAAGACAGGTTCGACTAATCTAAATATTCCCCTTTTATGCGCTGAAAAGAGATCAGTTGAAGAACAAGAAAACTTACCATTAAGCATGGTTTGTCCAAAGTTAGCAAATACAAATAAAAGCCTACCAAAGATCATAGCAAAAAAGGCTATATTCATATAAATATCAAAATTATTTTTAAAGGATAACATTTAAGCCTGAAAAGTTAATTCAAAACTAAGCCAAAAGCTTTGCTTTAAGCCAAATATTTCCCAGTTATCCGCGAAAACTCTCTAGAGATTGTCGTTTGCTGTTTTGGAAAAATCTTAAGTACTTTCTGGTGATCTTCGTAAATTGATTTTGTTAAATATTAAATTTCTAGAAGATTCCAGCATGCACGTTGTATTCTTCTGGATGAGCTTTGTGCTTCATCAATTATTAAGTATAGCAATCAAATCTTCAAGCCGACTTTGCGTAAGTTTTACTGTTTTAATACCAAAAAGCTAATTTTACTACCAGCTATCTGAACTAGTTTCAAGCATCCATAAATAAATTGAAGTGGCTATAAACGAGATCAACTACCAAATCCATATGTGTAATGTTCAGTTAGTTCGTGTTTAAAAATTTTATTTGAACCTAATTCAATAGTTACCTGACCACGGCACTAAAAATTCATGTTGCTGTAATTGATATGTTTTATATGCTTCTCCATAGTAATTCAAACCTGCAGTAAAAATAGTTTGGAGTTAACAATCTTGCACATCCTTTCGGATGGGCATGTTCACTAGAAATTTGTCCCAAAACGGAAAATCACAAACGTTTTCAAGGATCCATGATTATCAAATTAAAATAAATAATTCCAAAGAAATACGTGTGGTTAAAACTTATATCTGATGGGTATCTAGAAATCTCTTCCACCAAATGAATAGTAACACACATATCTAATAATATAATCACCTGATTTAGATAATAGAGTTTAAATTAACCTTAAGAAACTATTCTTTTGATATAAACTCTCTAGATACAAATAAAATGAAATAAAAAATGTAGAGCAACGCCTGCTATCGATTTCTTAATATAAAACGGTTAACATTTTACTTGAATAGTATCTGTATCAAAAAAGACTAATGTAATTGAGTTATTAATAATTAAACAAAATAAAGTACAGGTTTTTCAAGCAATTAGCGTTTGAATAAAAAAAAAAGCTTCAATATGAAACTATTTATCCTTGAGTGTTGAAAGCAGCATTTAGATAAAGCAGTATCTGTTTCTGCGGCTGTGGCTATAGTATTACATTCGATTGGTATTTCCTAAAATTTCTACTGATATGAAGGGCCAATCCATTCATTATGTTGATTATCCGGGGAAATTTGATACATTTAACTGTCCGTATAGTAATTCGTTACACAGCACAGTAGTGTAAATGATATTATCCTCATTAATATTAAATTTCATAGTACTTGAGCTTTTAAATTATCATTTGTAGAAAGACTGTTTCTGTTAAGTAAATCCTTCTGTATTAAATCTAGCAATGCATAATCATTATTAAACTTAACATATGTTTCTAATTAATGAAGAAGAACTCTTATTTTTTTCGTAATGTTTCCGGATGCTAATATTCAGAAAATCAAATTCTGGCAATTTTAATTCTTAACAAATTATTCCTACCTTATGTCATAAGATGCAGGCCGAGGAGACCTTGAACGCGCATCATTTGGGTTTAGGAAGTTCCTTGAAGTTTCACTTACACCCCTGGAAAGACAAAGGGAAACTTCACAAAATTATGTAGAAAATTAAATACAATTCCTAAAACTAACAATATTCATTACAGTAGGCTCACCCAGTAGATTTACGCAATGATTCCAATGAATTCGATTGGAAATCAAAATTCTGGGGTGAATATTGTGGGGTAGTAGGACTAGCAGGTGTAGAATTAACTTTTAATAAATTTCCCGAGCTTAACATTCTACTAAATTTAAATCGTAATCGCTTTTTATCACCGGGTGATCCAGGAGATCTCTTCTCGTTCACTAATTTTTCATAATTTGGACTTTTAGCCTCCATATTTTCAAAAATAGTATCAACAATTATGCGGATGCGTAAACAAGAGAAAATGACCTAGCTTAATAGAAGCACAATGTACGCTTTTTTGCTAATAGTATACCGCCACGCACAAAACACACACCACCGGCACTGCCGTGCTTAAAATAAAACACATTTAATAATATAATGAAAACTGGAAAAAATAAAATTGTCTAGTAAAATATTAGTCTGCCACAAGCAGGATGTAACATTAACAGAGAGATAAAGTTCGCTTCCGTTTAATGGTAAACCACCACGTCCGTTTATAGACCTATTGAGTTCCGTGATACCCATTTTTTTCTGACAGGTCGATGCAAACAATCAAGATCACGTTGACAGTGAAAATGCCCATTCTATTCTATTCTTGTTTTAAAAATGCATTTTATGAGCTCCTACACCAACTTTTATTTTTTTGACAAACTAACTTGAAAGGCTTTTCTCTACCATGTGAAATAATATTAAGAACGCTGTTGATATTGAGTTAGCCTCTGATATAGGGAATTTTTTGTTTCCATAACCGGAAAATGAGTATTTAGTAGTATTTATATCAGCATTAACTTCTGATATTTATAATATTCTGCATATGAACAAACAAAGAAACACAGTGGCGATGACGTTATTACTTGCATTATTCTTTATCTTACAGCACGATATGGACCTCATTATGTCTATCGGAATTAATTTTATTTTTGATATACAGTCTGTGCAAAAAATATCCTAAATAATTTTCTATTTTGTTGGAAGTAAGAGGAAAGACATTAAGGTTGTAACTGAAAATAAAGATCTATTATATTTCATATTTTCTTATACTCTTACTATTTAGCTCTGTGGGCTAATTTTATTTTCCTGTACACTTTTTCATTTTAAATGCTGTATTGATAATATCTTTGCATATTTGGATTTCCCACATAATTTAATTTTTGTCAATGTAGGGTTTGCTAAACCTGCAGTACATTGTTCAGCTGTTCAGAAATTTTTTATTTCGTGCATAATGGGGCTGTGGTTTAGAAACTGTTTAGCTACAGCTAGGTATTTCCTGCACATTTTTCACCATGACAACTGGATCTACCAAATATCGTTCAATGCAACAGTTAGAAACATTTAAAGTCCACTTACTAAAAAAGCAAATAAATACAGGGTAGCTAAAAAGTATGGAAACACGCTACCCCTGCAGGAACGGTAAGAGATAGACAAATGAAATTTGGAGAGCTTAAAGTAGGTATTTTTTGCCATGTTCTGCGAAGAGAATTAAGATCAAATCTTCAACTGTTTTTTCGTACGGCCGCCATATTGAATCTTTTTAAATAAAACACCCGGCATATGATCCCATATCTCGATAGAAATTTTCAAGACAAATTCAATGATATAAGGGTTAGTATACTTATCTTGAAAGGGTTTGGAGATAATCGCTATTCTTTTATCAAGGATTTCCCTATTAAAAAGTATGCAAACACGCTATTCCTGCGAAAACGGTAAGAGATAGACAAATAAGATTTGAAGAAATTAAAGTAGGCATTGTTTGCCATGTTTTGCAAAGAGAGCTAAGATCAAATCTTCAATTGTTTTTTCGTATGGTCGCCATCTTGAATTCCTTTAAATGGATCACCCTGCATATGATCCCATATCTCGATAGGGATTTTAAAGGTAAATTCAATAATATAAAGACTGCTATACTTATCTTGAAAGGTTTTGGAGATAATTGCTATTCTTTTATCAAGGATTTCTTAACTTCAAGGAGTGATTTGTAATGCAAGTAGTTCCCTCGATTATTTGCAAAATTCCATTACAAACATTTCAAAAGAGATTGTTTCATTGCCAAGAAGTTAACGCATCGCATTTTGAACACTTCTTATAAAATTATATTGTGTTTCTGTTATTATCCATTCGTCACTATTTGGTCTTATTCCACCTTTTTAGTTTGTTCTAGCATCGACCTATTATTTTAAATAAGTAGGCTAAGGGCAAACTTCTTACGGTTTTCTTTTGCTTTAATTACTTATAAAATAATCGCACATCATTTTTTTAGTTCCATTGCCTTTGCTGTTTTACGGGTAACTCGATTTTGATAGAAATTAATAGTGAAATCCTCGACAAAAGAATAGCGATTATCTCTAAAACGTTTCAAGATAAGTAAGCAATCCTTATATTATTGAATTCGCCTTTGAAGTCCCTATCGAGATATGGAATCATATACAGGGTGATCCATTTAAAAAAATTCAAGAAGGCGGCCGTACAGATTTGACCTTAACTCGCTTCGCAAAGCATGGCAAAAAATATCTACTTTAAGCTCTCCAAATCTCATTTGTGTATCTCTTACAGTTTCTGCGGGAGTAGCGTGTTTCCATACTTTTTAGCGACCCTTATTTTAATTAATTATTAAAGATCAGGCTTAATATGCCACTATTATGTACCACTCTGTATAATAAAAAATAATTTTCCAAATGCAAGCAAAAATCCTGTGTACTTTTTTTGAGGACATTTTACATTTTTTTTTACAGATAACAACGCTATCTGTCGGTTCAAGACACCGTGAGTTGGGACACGCTGAATACTGCTCTTAGTACTGGTACACGCACTAAGAATAAGGACATTCCAAAAAACCAATCATTGATTTTTTTATAAATATTAAAAATTATTGTTTTGTTTTCCGAAATGTTATTTATACACGTTACTTTTGATACATGTAGTTGGCATAAGAAACTGTGATCCCAATAATTTGCACTCGCCTGAATATAATATGCCTATGTCCTCAGTAAGCTAACACATCCTTTATTAGTACTGACAAGCTTTTTTGCACTTTGTTAGTATTTACTGTAGAAAAAGAAAAAGCAAATGTTCTCACTAAAATGAGATCTATCTATGCCGAAAATGGCAAAATCAAACAGAGTTAATCGATATCCCTAATTGAACATCCTGTATTGGAAAACAGTAACGGTCTTCTTTGAATAAATACCTTTAAATAAGAATTTGGGAATGATGAGGAAATCTCAACGCAAGTACCTTGTTACAAAGACTCAGAGCCTTCAGACTTGATGGTTAGAAGAGACAATAAGACATTTATTACCAGTCAGTAGCCAATTCATCTCCGAATTCTCCATGAAATTTTGCTATAACGGACAGCGTGACGCAAAGCCCCCGAGTTCTCTCCAGAATTTAAGTCTTCTCGTCGAGCTGTTTAAACCTTGAACCGAGGGAATAATTATTCCCCCCAGGACGACAGGATGTTGTTCTCGCAAGAACTTTCGCCCTTCTAAAGATCAGAGAAGTACTACTCACATATACCAAGTGGCGGCAGTGGACGTTGCAACGGGTAGATATCCTGCAGTCTTCTTCGCTCGGTGGAAAGTAGCAAACACGTCGTTATGCGGGCCAGAATCCATTTGAGTTTGCTTGATGACGTGAGATTCCT
>VTPC01005756.1:969-25822 GCA_011009095.1 Ignelater luminosus
TCTAAATGTGCTTCGATCGAATGTGGCTGCTTTGAGTAATTAAACTGCGGATGGTCCAGTACACTGCGGGTATTATAAATAACATTTCGTGTAAAATTATTTCATGAAGTAAACAAAAAGGTGACGACCTTCAGATTTGCTCAGCCAGTCGACCATCTCATACCATAAACTTGTGCTTGATGTACAGATGAGAATCTGCGACGCCTAACGCTATCCTAATTAAATGTGCTTCGATCAAATCTGGCTGCTTTGATTAATTAAATCGTTGATGGTCCAGTACACTGCGGTTATTATAAATAACATTTTGTGTGAAATCATCTCATGAAGCAGACTAAAATGTGACGGTCTTCAGATTTCCTCTGCCAGTGGACCGTCTCATACCATAAATTCGTGCTTGATGTAGGGATGTGAATCTGCGACGCCTAACACTATCCTAACTAAATGTGGTACCATTAAATCCGGCAGCTTTAAGTACTTGTGTCTTTGTTGGTTTAGGGCACTTTGCGTTTTTTATAAATATGCGTTGGAATATAATCTCGTTACAACACTTCTTCATTCTTGTTTTTTATGTAAAAGTGACAACACTGCTGTTGGTGCGTTGATGTTATAAAATATAATGTAATAAAATAAAATAGTAAGGTTGTTGTTGTCAATAATAAAAAGAAATCTTTATCCTCTTCTGTAATATTATTCCTAATAAAAAATATAAAAATTCAACAATATGGTGTCAGTGAAATATTCAAAACAAAAAAAAAATGTCCATTTTGGGATGTGCTCTGTTAGCCGAAACTCGCATTTTGTAAACTCCTGCTTGATAGGGTAAAAGCACCCATACCCTGTCACCTAAACAATATTAGAAATTCAACGTTGTTTAAATTGAAAACTAAATTATATTTATAAATGAAACTTACCGTATATCAGTGAACATAGAAATAGCATAAGTACTTACCATGAAAATTTATAAAATGTTTGGTTTTATATTTCAAAAAGAAAATAATTGTTCGAAATGCGCATTTTGTGCCAGTAAGCAATCTGCCCTTTGCTTTCCATATTTCTTAATGAAAATTCGCGATTCATTATATTCATTATGAAGAAGGGGTACTGCTTTGATTTAACAAATTAAAATATTCAAAGAGATTTTTAAGACAATGCCTAAATTTATCTAGAATGCAAGAATTTGTCGGTTGAGCATAATTGTACGTCCGAAAGTAATTAAAAGCTAATAATAATTGGCATATAATTTTTATGCATTTGGAATGAATGTAACATAATACTTTTAAACCAAGGATAGTAGATAACAGAACTAGAAATCGCAGTTAGTTGAGCCGTTATAATTTATTTAGAAAACAATAATTCACTAGGCGATGGGCTGTTGGAGCTGGACCGAATGAAGTGCGTTTACCCTATACAGATGATAATCTGTGATGCGTAACGAATTCCTAGCTAAGTCTGCTAAACTTAAATCTGGCAGCTTTAAGTAATTAAATTGTTTTTGCTCGATGGCGCTTTGCGTTTTTTATAAGTTTTATTCAAGGCCACACGCTCGCGACAAACAAAAGGAAGCACCAAAAGACAGCCTTTATATGTGCTGTCTCAGGTGTAGCTGTCGGTTCTTAAACTTCACGATATAATTATTAGAAAATGCAGTGGGTAAAAACTCCTAGCCGAGTCTGCTAAAATTAACTTCGGCTGAATTAATTCTTTGTGCTAATATAAAGAAAAAACTATCGGTTGTGTACGATAATTTAAAATTGTCAAGTTAGAGAAATGCTGCCACCCCTTAGGAGAAAACTTTAAATCCTAATTAGCAAAGATCAACGTTGATTCATAGTAATCCAAGCAAATGAAGCAAGATCACTTACCTTACCGTTGCTATCTTGGGTGCAGCTTCTGGCGTATTTCATGAAATTTCACAAATGTCTTAATACAGTCTTGTTTATATGAATTGAGAATTGAGAAATAAAGCACGGGTTGTTAGTAACACACTTTCGTTTGCAGATTAATCTTGAATACTAGTTAGTTCTTTAAAACACTATCACTTAATTTATTTTCACATTGCGATTTTATGACATCAACGTTTTGACCACTTAATAGCAGAACACGAAATCGTATGATAATGAAATGGTACCGCGCGCGCTTTGTGACTGTCTAATACCAACTAAGCTGCAAAATTCTGTAAATCCATTTTTATAGATTTTAGAAACAAAGAAACCGCAACGTAAACATGCAGGTGTACAATTATACAACTAAGTTTTTCAAAAATACCGTAACTATTATGCCTATTTTACGTATGCAGATGGTGTGTTTTTGTTATACAAACATTAAATTTTCCTAATCTACTTTTTTATTTGCAGATAAATAGTATCTACCTTTATTTCAATTTCTGTTAAGGTTAAAACATTTTTATTTTCGAAAGGTTATTCGCAGTTGTGTAACAAAATGTTTTGTAACTTACAATAAACTAAAACGTAATTCCATCTGCCACGGGACACCTTTTGTTATGTACTATAAGATGCAGCTGTCGTTTTACCTTGAAAACTAAGCATGTTATAATTTATGCCAAAGAACCTGCTTTTAAAAAAATAGCTACGTAATATTCTAATTGAATAAGCCTTGTATAGGGTGCGCCGAAACTCACGAGATCATGAACCTGCCCCTAGGAATAGCTTCCTTATAAAGAAATATGTAGAAAATAACAGAGTAGAAAAATTAGCCAAACTACATATAGGGTGTTGGAAAACCCAACCGAAGAAATGATAAACTCTTGGTGGCTAGCAAGTACTTTTTCAAAAGAAATCTATAGCCGGTTGGTTTTAGTTACGGAGTCATCTTCCCTTAATAATTCCTGCCCAAACATTTAAACTATAACGTTGTTCATGTAAATGCTCTCTTAATAAGCGAATGTTTTCTTCAGTTAATTGATGAACATTCAATTGTTCAATTGTCTTTATCCAGAAATGATTTTACTTATTTTTGACTACTAAATGGCTAAAATCTGTCCTATAGACAACGGGTATAAAAATGGTATATGCGTGACCTTTTAGAAGAAGAAGTGTTGTGGGCCCTTAACTAAGCATTTATTATAATTATTACTTTTAAAAAATATTGGAAGACGTAGCTAGGCAAGAATTCATATGTACGGGTGTTGAATTGAAAGAAAAAAACGAACCCGTATAAGAAACACACAGCCCAGCCAGAATTCATTTCTTGTTCGTATACTGCTTACCGGCTGAAGAAAAATCTAAAAAATCCAGATATGTCAGACATTCTTCGTTCATGCATTATCTATATCTCGTCAAGTAGTTAAGACAGTTGCAAATAAAACAGAATATTACCCTTCCATCTGATTTAAAAGGAAGAGTTTCTCGTAATTCAAAACTTCCTGATTCTGTAAATCAACCCGTTCGTGACCATAACAATATATTTCAACCCATAAAACTAATCGGATATTCTTATCAGCAACAAATAAAGAAAATGAAACATTATATTTACAAAAAAGGAAAGTCTTCAAACACGTACACCAAGAACTGCATTGACAACGAGATATCCGAATTACAGAAAGGGGAGGAGCGTAATGATGAGATTGAGACAACTGCTATAGAATCCCCCCCTCCAGAGAGAAGGTAGTAAAAGCAATCAGAGCACTGAAAAACAATAAGTTGTCAGGAGGCGACGGTATTCTAGCCGAGTTACTGAAACACGGAGGAGGTAATCAGGTGCAGAAGCTCGTGAAGAAAGTTTGGCAGTCGAAGACAATGCCAAAGGAGTGGAGCGAAAGAATTAAAAGTCCCATACATAAAATGGGAGACAAAACAAAAGTAGCTAGCTAGTTCCTATTTCCGAAATCCTTCGCGGCGATTACCAGTGCAAATAGGTCCACTATAGACCATATAAATTATATAATGAGACAAAAACTAGAAAAATGTTACAAACATGACATAGATTTGCTTTAGCTATACGTGAATTTCAAAAAGGTGTATGACAATGTAAAGCGAGAACTGAAACTTTAAGATAGTTTGGAATAGAAAAGAATTACATATGCGAATGGGTAAGATATCGCTCAGTAGGACCAACAGTAGAGTAAAAATAGGCGGAGCGTTCTTTGATCAACTGGAAACTACCGTTGGCTTAAGCCAAGGAGATATGCCTTTTTCAATTTTGTTTAATCTAGTTTTGAAAGGAGTAACAAGGCGCATACCTGGAAATCCGGGAGGGCCGCTGTTTATTAGAATGTCACAAAGTCTGATGTATGCGGACGATGTTGGGCAACTGACAAGGTTGCGAGCTGAACTTGAAGTGGTCTATGTAGCGCTAAAACAGAATGCACTATATGTGGGTCTTCAGGTAAATACAGCTAAACCAAATACAAGCACATGACTAGAAACAGGAGAATTGAATAACAGGTCTCTGTAAATATCGACGGGTAAACTTTTAAAAAAGTAAATTGTTTCAAAGTTACTACTGCCTCCTGAGGTTTTTCAAGTAAAGGATAGTAAGTAGGAACACTAAAATAGTATTGTATTTCAGAGTCATCCGTCCAGTTGTAATGTATGGCAGCGAAGTGTGAACCTTGACCGCCAGAGATAAGAAAACCCTAAAAAGATGGGATAGGTAAGTATTGAGAAAGATATATCGACCAGTTAGGGAAGGGCAGGTCTGGCGGATAAGAACCAATGCGGAGCTCCAGTAGCTGTTTGGAAAGCCTGACGTTGTTGTTGAAATCAAGAAGGAGGGCACGTCCAGAGAGCAGCGCAAAAACGTGTGTTAAAGAAAGTCTTTGCGAATGGACCGAAAAGAGAAGAAGGCCCCGACTCAGGTTGACAGATGATGTGGAAGCGGATCTGAAAAGACTTGGTGTCCGGAGATGGAGGCAGAAAGCAGAGGACAGAGATGAATGAAAAACTGTTGTGAGGTAGATCGGGGTCCTTCAAGAGCTTTAGCGCTACAGGAAAGGGAGGAAGGTACAACTGCATTGAAATGAAATTTTGAGCAACAGCTAAAGGTATTAGAAAGAATAATACTAAAAGTCTCTGCAACTCTAAAAATGAACAATTTGGGCTTGTATGCTTTGAAGATACCACAAGATTCACATAAGCAAAAATGAAATGCTTGGTAAAGCAACCCTTCTAAGACGAAGTAATTTAAAATTTCGTCTTTAAGTGGTCGTTTTATCTATTGTTTCATATATTTCACGTCTATTAAATTACATGTATTTAGTTCTCTTGCTATGTGATAGAGATTTGTTTTCTTTTTTCACCAGTACTGGATTTTTGTACTTTCTAACACGTTAAACGCCATAGTGGTCCGTAGGGATCGCTCAAAGAAATGCCGGCCAGGCCACGGCGGCGGCGGCGGCGGTTCCTATGAACCGCTGAACATTAATTTTATTTTTGATGCCAGCTATTAAGTTAGAAAAACGAAGAAAAATTGGTTATCACTAAAATGCCATAGGTTCAACAAAAGTTTGAAACGATTTCTACTTATTATCTGACCGATGACGCTTCTTCTTCTTCTTCTTTTATAAGCTTAATCACCCCACTGCTGAGTATAGTCCTCTTTCATATTCTTCCACACCTGTCGTTCTTCCGCTTTTCTCGTCCATGCCTCGCCCGCAATCCCCACTATGTCGTCTCTCCACCCCGTCCTCGGACGTCCCCGGCTTCTCCTTCCTTGTTATGGTCGCCATTCTTGAATTCGTCTGCACCACATACACAAAGTACACTTGTTCCAGGTCTTTGATTTTAAGTTTTACGATAGATCAGATTTGAACACGTTCTAGAGCTTTCCAAATGCACCCCATGCCAGTTGTGTTCTTCTATCTATTTCGTTTTTCTGGTGTTCTTTGTTTATTGATTAAAGCTGACCAAGGTATACATATTCGTCCACTTGTTCTAATGGAGAGCTGTCTAATTGAATAGGTCGAGGTACTTCTAGGTTGGTCATTATCTTAGTCTTGGAGGTATTCATTTTTAACCCGATTTTTGCGAAGTGTCATTACATTCACTTAGCATCTACTGAAGTTCTTCTAACATATTTGTTATTATCTGAGGTGTGAGAGTTTTACTCCATTTATTCTAATGCCTCTGTCCTCCCACTTTGAAGACATTTTTCAAGGTTGCCGTGAATAACTTCGGTGAGAGATTGTCCCCTTGCCTTACTCCTCTTAACGCTTGTATTTCTTTTGTTTGTACGTGCAGCTCAACTTTAAAAGTGCAGTTCTCGTATAGATCTTCCAAGAGCATAATATACCTATGGTCTTTTTTTAAATCGTTTCAGCGAGTCTACTACTGCCCAGTGTTTAACGGTATCAAAAGCTTTCTCGTAGTCCACGAACGCTATAGCTAATGGGGACTATATTTTATCGATTTTTGTATTAGTTCTTTTACTGTATGTAAATGCTATATAGTTGCTCTTTTCGAAAACCTACCTGTTCATTTGGTTAAGCGGAATCTAGTTGGTTATTATAGTGAAGAACAACTTATGTATATGTTCTAATGTCTTTTTTGATTCCTCTTCTTATCTGCTTATCGATCATTTTTAGTTCATTTCTTCCTTCTGCAGTTTTGTTCTTTCTTAATTCTTCTCTTTTCTTATGGTTTTTTGTGTCTTGAGTTAGTGTGTTTGTTTGTTCTCTTTTCCTTTTACCTAGGATCTTTTCAGCTGCTGTGGTGATATTACGTACTATGTGTTTGTTTAGGTCGCCCTCCGTATCTATATCTATGATAACTGGTAACTTGCTTGCTCAAATAGGCAATAATCAAAATGATAAAATAAGTGTTGATCAATTTAGGATGGGAGACAGAAACAACAGAGCCAAGATGCTGGTTAACTTTTTTGAAAAAGAACACTTATACTGCATGAACACCTTTTTCGAAAAGAAAGAAAATGGGCAGTGGACATGGCGGAGCCCAGATAGGAAAACGAGAAATCTTCAATAATCGCGGAATTATACAGAACGTAACAGCTAGCAATGAGCAGCGACCACAGAATGGTGAGGGCTGATATAAGAATTGATACTAAGCTAGAAAGCATGAAACTCTGTCACTATAAGCCTACCAGTTTAAATACCTGGAAACTAGGGGCCCCACGATGAAAGCAGCGTATGTAGCGGAAAGAAGGCGGCAAATGCCGGAGTGTATAAATTTTGATACAGATACGCAGGGTGACCTAAACCGATGACGCTAACTTGATATAATTTTTTTTTGTTTATTTCAATAACATTCTAGTCTAAGGTAGTTTGACCAAACCTATTATACCTAAAAACTTTTTCTTTTCAACTTTGCTGGTTGGTGTCCAAGCACGGAGACGACTAGTTACAAAAACATCATCAGCGCTCTAACGCCACTGTTGCCACATGACCGGTAATGCCAAAAAAACAGGCAATGATTTGCTTCGATGTGCTTCTTCCGCGAACAACTTTTGTTGGATTTGGCTCGTCTTGAAAGACCCACACAGTTGATTGCTGTTTTGTTTCGGGGTCATATGCGTAGATCCATGATTCGTTACCTGTGCAGATGTTATACACAACCTTTGATGCACCTTTCGCAAATTTTTTCAACATTTCAATGCACCAGTCGACGCGAGCCTTCTTTTGAGCATTGGTCAGGTTATGCGGGATTCAACGGAAACAAATTCTTTTTACGGCCAAATGATCATGTAATATCTTGTTGATGCTAGTCATATTAATGCCCAAAGATGCCTCAATCTCACGGTATGTCACATGACGATATTGTTTAATCAGTTCACGCACAGCATCGATGTTTTCAGGCACAACGACAGATTTTGGACTGCCTTAACGGATTTCGTCCTGGAGTGAACATCGGCCACGTTTGAATTCATTATACCAGTTTTTTACAGTGCTGTAGGATGGAGCTTCATCGCTATATAATGTATTGATGCACTCTTGTCCTGATAATCCACGTCGAAAGTTATGAAAAATAATTGCACGAAAGTGTTCACGGGTCAATTTCATTTTTTACTAGGGAATGCACTTTTCAATTAACTGCAAACAACACTAATCGCACTCAAATGACAAAATGTTGTGGTTGAGGTTATGTTCAATAATGTAAAGTTTACACCGGAAATGTCAGCTGACGCCTGGAAACAGTCAGTGTTGCCAAGGCCAGAAATATAAATAGTAACCCTCGTATCATCTACGTTTGAAACAATAAATACTTGGTTAAGGATCCACAACACTTCTTTTTCTAAAAGGTGATGCATATACCATTTTTTATACCCGTTGTCTATAGGACAATAAATAATAACAGGTAGCAGATTTTGGCCATTTAGTAGCCAACAATAAGTTAATTTTTTTTTTAAATTAAAATCATTTATTCAAATTGCTGTAACTTCTGACCTGTCAAAGATAAATTAGTAAATATACATATTTCTGAAGAAAATCTAATGCTTTACAACCTCCTGTTTGACAATTTTTCCAAAAACATAAGGCTGAGGAGTTTAGAGGACAACTTCGACGAAAAATGTAAAGCAAAAAAAGTTTTTTAAAAATTATTAATTTGCGCTAGAGAATATCTCGGAAACTATAACACATAGGAAGAAAATGCATATAAACATTCTTGTAGGAAATTTAAATATTTTGTATTTTGTAAGGAATACTTTTCACCGTACGACACACCTTTTCCGAGTTATAAGCGAAACACCGACAAAAGGGACCTTTCCACCCCCTCCCTAAAGTGACAGGACTAGGGCCGGGGACTTTGAGCATCTTTGCGTTTTTACTACCCGCAACATATTCCTCAAGAGAAGAAATTTTTTACAACCGCCTTTTGGGCATTCATTGATTTTTCTTGGGAAATCACGAAATGTATCCAAAAACTTCAAATTGCTGTAACTTCTGACCTGTAGAAAATAAAATAGTAACTCTTACAAATTTCTAAAGGGGACTGAATGCTCTACAACTTTCTGCCTGACTACTTTTCTGTAAAACATAAGGTTGAGGAGTTAGACGGACAAGTTTGACGAAAAATGTAAGGCAAAAAAAAGTTTTTCGATAATTATCGATCTTCACTGGCGAATATCTCGGAAACTATAACACATAAAAAGAAAATAAATATACACAGTCGTGTAGGAAATTTAATCATCTTTTATTTTGTAGGGAATACTTTTTACCGGACGACGCATCGTTTCCGAGTTATAAGCAAGAAACCGAAAACAGGGACCTTTACACACCCCTCCCCCCTGAAGCGACAGGGCTAGGGGCGAGGACTTTTAGTTTTTGTGTCTCCCAACTACCCCTAATGCATTCCTCAAGAGAAAAATTCTCCCCCATTCCATGTCCTCTACAATCCGTTTTTGGGCATTTATTGACTGGACTATTAACGGAATGAATTTAACAAATGAGGCACAGTAGGCACATTTTATTTTAAGTAGAGGTAGCTTAACTTTTAAGATGTCTTAGCAAAATATACAACATTTATGTACCTTTGGATTGATTAAACAGGTAGCAGCTAATTATAATTTTGAGTTGAATACATAACTGGACTGAAATAGATGCATTTCCTAAGTATAGCAAGACTACAGTTGATATTGTATCTAAATAGGTGGTGTAAGTGGCACAACCAAAAATCACGAAACTGATACAAAGGCTGTAGATAAAATGCTCCCAAACAATTTTAATTTTTTTCCGGGAGTTCTCACAAGACCCTGGAGAGTTAGGAGATACTAAAGCGATTCAACAGATTAAAGGAAAAAAAATAAAAATAGAGCGGTATTAAGTTAAGGAGTGTACGTTTGGCTATTTGGCCTCCATTTCCAGAGATGTTATTACGGCTTGTTCATTATCCAGATGTTGTTAGACACTTCCTTCTAAAGAAGAATAAAAGGCAATAATCTCACAATCAGTATATTGTTGTAATTTGAACTATAACAAGCATTGAAGGAAATAAAGCAACATAAAAGCATTTCAATGATTTATGTGCCTTATAACAATCGTACCTCTAAACGTACCTAGATAAATATTATTTTTACTTAGATTATTAAAAAAGCTCTTTTTCTAATGCCTTAATTATCTTCAACTGTATCACTATTAGGATTTGTTATGGCAATGTTATTTATAACGTTCAAAATTGATTTTAGTACTTCTTCAAAGTGTTCCAATTGTTTCTTAGTGGTTTCTCCACGCTCTGCATTTTGATCTACTTCGTCAAATACCTCAGTCCTAGAGTTTTCCATAGTACCCTGATTCAGAATGTAATTCACAATATCTTCCATTTGAAGAATTCTACTATTACTAACAAATTTTATTTTGTTTTTTTCTTCATAACTCACAAAAGAAATTATATTTCTGTCTGGTATACTATGTTTACCAAACAAATGTGAAACTATTTTCCTCATTAATCCTATTTCATATTCCGACTGTTCCGAAATCCTATATCTTTGCTTATTGCTATTGTAAATCACACATCTAGCAATTAAAGACATTGCCTGCATTTTACGTGTTGATACAACTACTGAGTCAGCATATCGATGTTCATCACTCTTTGGTGTAACCTTGTTTTGGAAAAGTTTTTCTTCATCATTATTATCTGCGCCACCCGCTAGTCTTGTGGATTTCAATCTTCTTCTAA
Source organism: Ignelater luminosus (assembly GCA_011009095.1). NCBI lineage: Eukaryota > Metazoa > Arthropoda > Insecta > Coleoptera > Elateridae > Ignelater > Ignelater luminosus. Next base: position 11,556 of record VTPC01005756.1, read on the forward strand.
TCAATTCTTTTAAATAGGTAGATTCGTCTTGAATATATTTTTTAACTGTATAGTATGGTTTAAACTCTGAATAGTAACTGCAACCTTCTTCATAGCTTATTACTATAACAGCAATGTAAAGTGTTGTTATCATTAAAGTGATCAGCATGTAAGACGTATAATATACATATCCCAAACCTCTGTGTGCTTCTTGAATAAATGCAAAATTAAATTGCTGATATAAATTCAATGATAATAACATTAAAGAAGTTAAAGTGGTAGTTAAATCTCTAAAATCGTAGGAATTATTTCCAAATAGTATGTAACCGGAAAAAGCAAACATTAATACAATAATTAAATGACAAATAACGACTGCAGTTAACAAACGTCCTGATAATATAAGAGTGCGTTCCATAATTTTAAAAATAACACCAAATCTTAAAAGTTTCCACAATCTTATGGTAGCAACACAAATTAATAAAGCCGCCACTATTGTAAATAATTCCTCCATGTAAATCAGACTGAAATAATTGACAAATGTGTTGTGTCTACTAATTTCCACTTGAGATAAAAAGTCTCCAACTAAGTAACTTCGATGCACATAGATTCCTATACACATAAAGCTCATTAATATTATAATTATGTCAACCACGTTCCAAGGTTCTTGAATAAACGTTCTGATACTTTTTGTTGCCATATACAAGTCTTTAATAAGCATTATCACGATTACAATGATGAATGCGGCAAACGACAAAAACAACATGGTTTCCATTTCTAGTTTAACGAAGAGCAGTCGAGCTGTACAAATCTGAAACAGAAAAATTATTATTAGATTGCAAATTTAGAAATCTACACAAGCTTATACGAGGGTGGTCTGAAAAGTTTTCGACCTAACAAAGATATTTTTTCTGAAATTTTTTTTTTATTTTTCAACATAGTCTCCTTGTAACTCTACACACTTCTTCCAGCGATGCTCCCATCTCTGTAACCCGTCCAAATAGTACTCGGCATTTTTCTCTGCAAAACAATTGTTCACGAAGGTGATTGCCTCTTCATTTGACGAAAATCTTTGTCCTCCGAGCGCAATTTTTAGATGAGGGAACAAAAAGAAGTCGCTTGGGGCTAGATCTGGTGAGTAAGGCGGATGGTCAAGCAGTTCAAACCGTAATTCGTGGATTTTCGCCATGGCAACCGCTGAGGTGTGAGACGGTGCGTTGTCTTGGTGAAACAGGATTTTCTTTTTCTGCAAATGTGGCCGTTTTTTTGCAAGTTCTGCCTTCAGTTTGTCAAGTAATGATGCATAGTATGCTCCTGTAATGGTTTTTCCTTTTTGAAGATAATCGATTAAAATAACTCCATGACTATCCCAAAAAACAGTCGCCATCACTTTCCCAGCCGAAAAAACAGTTTTTGCTTTTTTTGGAGCCGGTTCCCCCTTTGCAGTCCACTGTTTGGACTGTATTTTTGTTTCGGGCGTATAATGGTGTATCCAAGTTTCATCTACAGTAATTAATCGGCGCCAAAACTCGGATTTATTTCGCCTAAACTGCGCCAAAAGAGTGTTGGAAATATTCATTCGAACACGTTTTTGGTCTAACGTGAGCAAACGCGGCACCCAACGCGCGGACAGCTTTCTCATGCCTAAATGTTGATTTAATATGTGACAAACACGTTCTTTTGACATGTTCATAACCTCTGCTATCTCTCTCACTTTAATTCGGCGGTCGTCTAGCACCATTTGGTGAACTTTGGCGATGTTTTCGTCGGTAGTTGCAGTTTTTGGACGTCCCGAACGTTCATCGTCTCCCAAGCTCTTACGGCCACGTTTAAATTCAGCAGCCCAAAATTTCACTGTGGTAAATGATGGTGCAGAGTCCCCATACACAGAATCCAACTCATCTTTTATTTGCGAAGGCGTATTGCCTTTCAAAAACAAATATTTAATGACAGCTCGATACTCGATTTTGTCCATTTTCACAAAAAAACTCACATCAACTCACTCAAACGACTGTTACATAAAAACTGCGCGTCCAAAATGGCTGAAACTTTGGTGAGTAACTGTCAACAGATGAACAACGAAATTCAGTAGCTTTTATTTACGAGTGCTGCCATCTTCACGTTGAGGTCGGAAACTTTTCAGACCACCCTCGTATACCGTTTTAGAAATATTTGCAAACTTTTTAATGTTCAGTTGGAATATTTAAATATTTCAAGTCCAACTCTATACAATTTTTTTATTTTAACTTTCGGAAATTTTGCAATTATAAAGTAACTATAAATAACTTCCGCACGAAGGTTGATTTAGTGTCGCGTTGATTTTAGAAGATTGTTGTAAGAGTGAAGATGAGAGAAGCTGATGAGAATTTAAACAAATGTATTTAAAGCTTGTTTGTTTGGACGTGATGTTTACAGAAGCTTTCTTTAAGAAGCCAGCATTGTACGATCAGCAAAATATATAGATAATCCCGAAACAAGAACTCAAGTATTCTCAAATGTCGGCGTACTCAAAGTTCTGCAACCCTAGTAAACTCCCACTTGTCTAGAAACGGGGTTGTACGTTACATTACTACTAGAGAATGCAAGTTGAAAAATTAAGGCTTATCCAGGGAGGGGTTTGCAAAAAAATGTAAGACTGACGTATGCAAAGAGACAAGACAGTTAATCGTCGAAAAACCAGCAAAAGTAAATTTGTGCCTGGGTAAATCTTGTCATTTGCTTGCCTTGTGTTTGAAGGCTGTTTTATTTGTTAGGCGTTTTTCGTGATTGGCCCCGTTGGCTCTTTGGGTTTAACCTATTGATGCGCACTGGACTTGTACTACGTATCGACGATAACAAGTGATAATTTTGAAAGTCGTGTGAGAAGCTATAACTAAGTTTTGTTCGTTGACACCAAGGGTCTTCCACTACCGAAACTCTTAACTATAACTTCCTGTGGCTACTGTTTTAAAGCTTCACCAAAGACACCAGAATTCTAAAAATCAATCTAGGTCGACTTGAGTCCTGGCTCTGGATGTGGACAATTAAACCAAATTCTCAAAAGACCCAAATCATTCTCTTTTAAACATCATCAGAGATTTGATGTGCGCAAAACTTTCTGATATACATCTGCAAGACCTTTATATACTTCGTGACTGACTACAAATTTGACATCTTTGTTACGGCACTACTATACATGACCCTTCGACTCGGACAGAAAAAGCGGGGTTGCATGTAGCAGAATGTTGCGTCTTGATCGCTTGACGCTTTGATGATAATGTGTGATCTGAAAGGAATCCCTTCTTTAGATGCGCACCTGGAGTTTTTAAAGAGTCGATAAGTTGAATAAAATAAAGATCCTCCGAATTCTAAGAAGAAAATCAAGATGAAACTTAAGCGCGCTTCAGCAACTAGCTCTCGCATCGGATGATGTCTTTGAAGCTACCCTCGATGGCCTTTGGACGTTTCCAAATCCTCATTAAATCATCTCTATACTTCATCACTATCTGCAGCAAACAGTTGCTACTTGACTCCTGTGTTAAGACTAGTTGGGCGTCTTTCGAGTACTGCTTGGATCTTGGATCTTCTTACTGGTATTTGCTGTAGGTGCTTGAACTTGACGTGGTCTGATGGCTGCTCGGATTTTAGTTTGGGTGATGGCGTTAAAAATATTGAAGACTTCTTGTTTGACTGTTGTGATGATACTCTTTGTGAAATACTGCGTTACAAATTTTTTTTCTTTGTGATATATGTTTTTGCCCGGTTCTCGTAGTTTCCCATTTTTTGTATCAGTTCTAATAACTTATTATATTGGGCTGGAGATACTTCTTTCTTGAGTTCTTCTTCCACACACTTCATCAGGCTTCGTAGTTGGTGAATATTGTATTCTACAAACTGGAGACGAATTGATTGCATCTTTTCATTGAAACCACCGCTACTGGTTGTCTTCAAAGACGCATCGATCAGATTTGTTAATTAGTTCTCTTCTTCCAAACGTGTAACCATGCTGACAATGTGCGTAATGCCTTTTGCTTCTTGAGATCCTCCTGACAGAATCCAACCGAACTTTGTACTTTGATCCATTATTTCATTTTTGATCTTGTGTAGGCCACTCAGCGTAATTGTGCTGATGTCCTTTGCGGCTAATAACATCGTATGTCTGTTGGCCCAGGTTTTGCAAACATAAGGTCAGCTAGTATGCGATTGTTCCAGTTATCTATATTGCTCTCTAGTGGCTTCCTGGGCATGCGTGAGTAGTTTTATTAAGACCAATAGTGTTGTATTTAGCATAAAGCTACTAGTGAACCTTGTTGCCAGTTGTGCTTCAATTTGGGTGGTGGATGTTTTGGGTTGCTTATTCTATTCCATTCATTGCTTCTTGGTAGGCTCTGTAGTTGAGCTGCTTGCTCGGTGATGAGTAAATCTTCAGAACCTGTGTCTGTAAGTGGCCTCAAAATTTTATAAGTGGCACATCGGCCTTCTTTGCTCAAGTTAATGCAATAGCCAATAATACACTGCCTTCTTGCCTGGCAACGTTGTTGCTCACTTGTTGGGATGAGCGTTCTCTTGGTCGACTTGCTTGATTTCTACGGAGAACGGTGTGTTATCCCTTGTGACACTTGTAGCAGTTTCTCTAGGCGCTCGCATCTTTGGTTGCCGTCGCACGCTAAACATATCCCACATAGTTGTGAAATAGAATTTATGCCCGGTAAGGAAGTGAATGAGACTGCGACTGCTGCATCCAGCTGTTTTGCCTTCTTTGGTTGATGGCGTAATATTGTTTCATCTTGACTGCCATTGGTCGTAGGAGGTATTTGCAAAATTGTTTCAACTTTTTCCGACTCGCTCTTCCTTAATCACTATCGGTTACTCTTTTGCGCAATTTCAGGTCTAGTGAATAACTTTCAGTTACAATCGCCAGTGCCGGTGTATTTGTAATTTAACTCCACGTTAGATGCGAGTAAAAGTACACTCTGACATAGGACAGTAACGTCTTGTAGTATCTCTGATCTAGTTTTGTTATTTTCTGCATTATCAATCAAATTCTGTTACATACGTATTCTAGATGGCCTAAAAAATTGCGTCCTTCATTAAGCTGTATACACAGATAAAGTGTTACGGTAGATCTTCGTAAGTTTCTCTCTCTTGGTCAACGTTCAGCTTGACTTGATCGCACCCTTATTGCTTCAACGTTGGTTACGTTTGCCTCTACCTCAACTTTCGAGTTCTCCTATATCACTACCAGAATATTGTTTGCATATACTATTACAGCAGAATTACTCCTGTAACTTTTATACAGTATTTCGGAGCATTCAAGTTGCACAGTTGTTCTAATAGGGTGGGTAACCAAAGATTGTTAAAATCATCAGATACGTTCGTGAAGGTAGAAATTATACTTATATTTGGTATAATTATTTGATAGATTTAAGACACGATTCACCTCATTCTCCGTCGACCTTCCCTTTCTAAATCCATAAAAGCCTTTCTTGAATCTTACCCAACATATTAAAGAAACAGTGCAGTCAATACAGTTTCGGTTTGGTAGGGACCTTGTCTTTTTCTTCTAATAAGAGCAGCATTTCAGCCTGTTTGCATGTTGTAGAAACTTTTCTTTAAATCAAACATTTATTATAGAGAAAACATAACTCGGGAACAATTTGATCAGAGAACCCTGCTTCCTTCCCATCGAAACCGGGGGCTTTTTGCTTATTTATCGCCGAGATTGCGAATCTTATGTTGTTTTTGCTGAAAGGTTCTGCTAGTTCCTCAGTCATTGAAAAGTAGCGTTTACAGTAGTAGTTATGCGAGTTCTCATCAACGTGTTATGACTGCTCCATCATCATTTTTTAAAGAGAAAAGTAGCGTGGGAGGCTTAATCTTGCTTACTATCTTGTTTGATGTTTCTCACAAAATCGTCAAGCTTCTTTTCACGAATTTTATCGTGATTTGGCTATCATTTTAAAATTTTTTTCATTGTGTGTTTGTTTGAAGTCTTGTACTAATGGATATATTTCTGCCGTTCTTCAGTAATTATCCCTCTTAGCTTTCCGCACCTTGGCTCAGAGTCGCATGAGCTACTTCGTCCAAGACATGTTGGCAATGACTCTTAATTAGGGATATTTCGAATATTATTGCATGTGGTATTCTTTGTGACTTATTTTATTCAGTCTTCCATGTCACTTCCTGATGGTACTTCCGAGGATAGAAAATGGTTTCTTTATCTCAACTTCTCCCAGTTCTTTTTTTTGACTTTTGGTGGTGTAATCTTCATCGTTGATCTCTTGTAACATTATAGTCGCTTACAGTCTGCTTGGCTAATATCATCTAGTTATGTACTTGACCATAAGCTTCAACGTTTGAAAGAGTGATATTGATGCTTGTCCTGTGCCTACTCCATGATTGTTATTTGGTCTATTTAATATCTCCAATTGCTGTTCTTCCATTAATGGTTTTTTGCATTCGCCTGTTGCATCTGCTGTTTTATTAAACCAGAAGGGGATTTTGCGTTGCACCAAGTATTATATTAGTGTGTAGAGTATTCTGATCCGCTGGTGTCACAACTGAGAAACAAGGTATGTAAAATAAAACTGAAAATTAAAAAAGACAAGAAAGAAAAAATGGCAAATAAACCAAAATTAGGACAACTGAAAGAAAAATTCAAAAATGACGAGCTAAATAAGAAGGAATTGCAGAAACAAAAATAACTAAAAATAATAGCGCACAGAGAAAGAGAAAGAGTAAAGTAGTAAAAGTGGTTTAGAATAAAATAGTCATAAATGGTGAGCAATGGCGCTAGAGCTATACTAAGGCAAATACAGAAAAAAAAAGAAACAAGAACCTAACAAGTAATAGGCAAAAAGATTAATAATGACGAAACGCAGCGTGAAAAGGGAGACAAGCTATTCAAACAAAACAAAGATAGAAAATAAGGATAAAGGTTATAAGAATGCAATAAAAAAGCATACACACAAAACTGGAGAATAGCCACTTGCAACACAAGGAGTATTAGTGGAAAAAAACTAGAAATAATTGAATCTTGGCAATTACAGGATCAAAGAAGAAAGATAAAGGTAAAATGGATTTGGGGGAGGCCACCTAATGATATACAGCGGAATGGAAAATAGAAAATGGGTGCAATTTGGAGTGGCATGCGTAATTAGCAAGCAAAACATAAATGGAATAAAAACATGAGAAGGTATGACAAACAGAATACTTAGATTGAAATTTGAAAAAGGAAAGGAAACCTATACTATTATAGCAGTATAAGGTCCAAACAAAAGAGTGCCAAAGCAAGAGACTTAGATATTTTGGGAGAAATTGCATGAAAAGGAGGAAAAGAAGAAAAAAACTCTAATTATCCGGAGAGACTTAAATGGGAAGGTAGGAGGCTGCCTTGAATCCCCTGAAGAAACGATGGGAAGATTTGAAGAGCAAACTATACACATAATTGATCAAAGAATAATAGATCTTTGTATTCTAAATAACTTAAATAACATAAATACACACGAGAGATACCTTCCCAAACGAAAAAATCAGTCATCTATCTATTAATCGAAAAAAACACCCTAGAAAATACTTACCTTAGAGTAAGAAGAGAAGATGAGCAAGGAAGCGATTACTATCTATTGATAACGTACATAAAAAAAAATAATAAAGGGGACCAGCCAAGCGTCAAAGATATAAAATAAATAAATATAAGATCTCATAAACTACAAGAGGAATGACTACAAAGAAAGGTCACATCAGAAATAAACAAACGCAGAAATTACTTGACCATTAGAAACTTAGAAAATCTATAAAAAGAGTTCAAGAATATAATAAAAGCAGTTGCTATCGAGGCGTGTGGTATAAGCAAGTGTACAAATGAAAGCAAAAAAACTCCATGGTGGAACAATCAAATAAAGGAAAAAACCAAAAAGAAGAAAGCTTCTTGGCACAGACAAAAATACAGAAGCATACAGAGAATACAAAAATCAAAGAGAAAAAGTCAAAATACTAGTAAAAGACGCTAAAGCTAAAGCTTGGGAAGAGTTCGGAGTAAAAATGGAGAGACCTAACCGGAAATTCAAAAATACTGTTCAGGACCTTCACAATACTTAAGAAAGAGAAAAGTTACCCATTGAAAAGCATAGAAGATAAGGGGGAAAATATCATAAAGGAGGAAGGAAGGCTGGAAAGAATATTTTAAGAAATTTCTGGGAACTGAACAAGAAACAGTGACAATTACAAAGAAAGACACACAAAATATGCAAAACGAAGATGATCAGGAACTAGAAATTACTTTAAACGAAGTTAACACAGTACTGAAGAAATTCAAAATTGAAGCCTTTGGTATCATAGACGATATCAAACCAGAGATGTTAAAATACATGGGGAAAGAGAGTACGTACTTGCTACATAAGATACTGAACCTGACTTGGACAGACATTGACTGGAAAACGGGAGTGCTGATACCCAATATACAAAGAAGGAGTTGAAGCAATTTGTACAAACTATAAAGGACTTTTGCTCCTATGTATAGCTTTCAAGATATATGAAAGAATAATAGAAGATAGGCTTAGAAAAAAGGTAGAAACAACACTGTGGGTTTTGCAGGCAGGATTAAGATCTGGTAGATCTACGCAGAATTGGATTTGTGTAATACGTTAGATAGCAGAAAGATTTTTGGTCACAGACAAATGTTTGTTTGAATGCGCAATAGATTTACAGAAAGTATTTGACAACTTACGGGCGGGAAAAGATATGAAAAACACGAAAACACTGACAGTGAATGGGCTATAATCCCGTTGCTTACGTGGGTGGTGAAGGATTCTTTAAAACATAACCTAAACGCGTGTGAAATGAAAGTGTTGAGAAAGATACGGAGTGTTAAAAAACTAGATAAGATAAGAAGTGAAATCGTTAGAAAAAACTTAAATGTAAAAAGTGTACTAGTAGATAATGATAGAAACCCAACAGATAGTGGTTTGGTCATATAACTGAGATGCACAAAGATATATTAGTTAAAGTAATTTGGGAGACAAAAGCTGGAAACAAAAGATAGCAAGTATTTTGAATGACAAGGGAGACAGCTGAATACAATCAAAACAAAGACTGAAAGAAAGGAAAGGATGTAGACATATCATCACTTCGATACCAATAATAGATAAGGTTCACAATAAGTAAAAATTTCTTGTAACGGCTTTTTATGTCTATGGTCTCTCTTCCACGTTCAGAAATCAGATTTTAAAGTGCTTCTTACCCTTTTGGGTCAATCAGCAAATTTAAACATTGCAACTAAATTCTGTTCGCTGCCTTCGGTACAAAGAGAGCATTGTTCTTCCCTTCGAATGAATCTATATATGTATTTCTGTTTGCATACTTTCAATCTGACTTGGTGCTTTTGATTGCTATGCATACTTTTTGCCTCGTTTTGTGCCCGAAACACATATTGTACTGACTACAATTTGCTTTGACATGTTCCTATTTTCCTACCGTGTTCAAAGTTATTGTTGCTTCTGAGCGATGTTTACTCATATATTTTTACACCTAACCATCAAAGAACTACCACATTATGTTTAATATTTAGAAATCAGAAACCTGTAGTCTAACTACGTAGTGCATAGGGGACTTTTCTTGTGGTCTTGTGCGGAACTTTATTTGGGCAAGTGGATATCAGAATCTTCAAGGACAACTTACTTCCTTTTGAACCGATTGTCCTCAATCTTTAAACCACTTTTTATCTTTCCGTTCACTTCAATCACCCATGACATCAATCACGCTTCAAGTTGCTCTAATAAAATTATAATTTAACTTTGCCAGTCCGTGAACTACGTTTTATCCTTCGCAGGCCAACAACGGCTCTGCTGCTCTATCGTCCAAGTGGTCTTATACTAACTTCACGATCTACGTTCATTGCCGCGAGTACACCCGCTACACGGTTGACATCATGTGGTTGCACCCATAGCAGGTTAGTTCATCAACAGCCATTTCATCGACATGGACACTACATTGATAACTATTTCATCGACATACATTTCATCGACAGAGGGCAGACCTCACAACAGGTAGCGCTTTGTTTGACAACAACAAACGTCCATTTTTAATTTTGTAACTTGTGATTTGTGACCATCAAAATTTCATCGGGAATATGTTACCAGCAGCAAGAACTAGCAGCAAGTTTAAGGGCTTCATTTATGACAAGAAAAGAACCCGAGAAGATAAAACCTATTGGAAATGTGAAGAATATTTCACTGAATCATGCCAAGGACGAGCTGTTCCCAAAGATGGCTCTATTGTTCATAAAAACGGTAAGCACAACCATTTACCACGGGGAGGTACAGTTGGAACAGCAAAGGTCATGATCATCGTCAGAGAAAAGACATCGACTATAAATGACAATCCCCAACAGATAATTGGCGAAGCTACTGGAGGAATTCTGAAATCTGTTAAAGCGGCTTTGCCATCAGGTTCAGCAATTTCAAAGACTGCGCAACGAGTTTGGAAGAAGACATATCCTGCACCGCGTGTTCCGACTTCTTTATCGATGGTCCTTATTCAAAACCATTTTCTGCAAAATATTTCCTTTTTTGACAGTGAAGAAGGTTACTCTAATTGAATCCTTTTTTTCAACGGAAAGAAACCTTGAAGTATTGTCTTCTTTTGATCATTGGTTCTGTAATGCATCTTCAAGACAGTTCTCCACTTTTCACGCAACTAATGACAATTCATGAGATTAAATCTGATGCAGATATTTCTTTGGTGTACGTTCTTTTCCCAAACAATACCAACACCATCCAAAAGCGAGTTTTAGAGCAACTAAAAAACTTGAAATCTGATCTAAAGCCAACAACGTTGATGTTAGATTTCAGTTCAGAGTTATATGGAGCCTTTGCTAAAATTTTCGATGGAATTCAACTTTGTGTTTGTTTCTTTTACTTCGACCAATGTCTCTAGCGGCATATTTAAAGATCTCTTGATCTACTGGCAAAGTATACTATTACTGGTGATCCAGACTTTGCTTTGAATGTTCAAAAGCTGATGTCGTTGGCATTTGTTACTCCTCAAGATGTCACTAAGTCTTTCAAAGATCTTGCGGATTCACAGTTCTACCAGCAGCACAAAAAAATTTTTCGTCCTTGAATAAACTATTTTGAAGATAACGTGATCGGAAGCCCTTGATATGGAAATTAGGCGAAGGCCTCTATCGGTTCCTCTTGAGATGTGGAACTAATATAAAGGCACCTTGGCTGGTCTTCCGAAGACGAACAATTATATCGAAGGTTGGCGTAAGAAGTTTTCCTCCCTTGTTGGCTGTTACCTTCAAACCATTTGGAGTTTTATTAAGAAGTTGAACAAGTCACAAAATATTGAAGACCTTAACATCACTCAATCAATTGTTGGACGAGATGTTTGCCTTGGACGCAAGAAGTGCCGTATTACTTCTGATGGAATTCTCCGAATTGTGAAAAGGTGGTCAAAATGATCTTGATTGGTATCTTTGCGGATTTTTCGATATTCAGAGGGATTAATTGTAGTTAATGTCATTGTACGCTTATATTTTTATAATTGACTGTCGATGAAATGGTTTTCGATGAAATGGTATTAATGAAGTGTCTGTAGATGAAGTGTCATGGACACGATTGCACCCTACAATACAATCTTAATTCGTTTCTAACTAAAAGGACGTTTACTTTGCAAACCAAGAGACAACATTGATGATGAAGATGATAAAAGACCAGGGATGCAGAAGCAAAACTAGTTAGTAGGCCACCAAATGAAGACAGCATTTCACATTTTTTAAAAGAGCAGTTGTTGACCCAAAAATAGTTATGTAGATACAGTCAAAGAGGGGTATTTTAATCTACTTACCGAGTGTGATTTGACATATAGTCCAGAGGCACTTCTTTCAACAAGAAGTTTAACAGCATGAAATATGTTGTAATTAGCGTTATACGTTAAGAATTCTATAAAAATGGCTCTAGTATTATAATCAATCCATTCTGATTCTGTATAGTATTTAAGATTATAGTATGAGTTGTATAAGTTTCGACCAAGTGGCGCACTGTAACCAGCTGCTGGATATATGGTTATGTCACCTATTATAAAAAAAAAGCTGTGCAGTAGCACATAAAACGTTAAATATCTTAAATGTTTTACCTAGCGAGGTCATAGCATCATATGCATAACTCCAGACATTAATAAGTCTGGGTACAAGGACATACGCTTTAGGTTCCCAATATTCCATGTATTGTCCTCTATCATTATACCAATAAGAAAACTCAGGAGAGCAAGTAAAATCAAACTTTCTGAAAGCTTCAGGTAACTTACAATATGTTTGATATACACGTAACTGTCTAATTCTTGCAACTCCTATTACTTTTATATTAAAATCCGCCATTAATCCTGGCTCTGCCGCTTCCCATGTACCATACCAATTTGAAGAATGTATGTTTGATAGAAGCGTCTCATTGATATACTCATAAAATCTGATAAAACACAAACATGCAAAATTAGTAAAAATTAGATTTTATAGATCTTACGCATCGAGATCTTGAATTTCCTGAAAGTCAGCCGTCCTAGTGTGTTTACCATAAACAAGACTCTCAATCTCAAGATGACTGTGAATATTGAACTCATCTTTATTAGCAAGAACAACTGCATACAATAATATAATGTATACAAGGAACATGATGAGATCTTTAACTAATTCAGCTATTTTCAATTTATTTAATTGCTGCTCGCGTTTTATCTGAAAAAAGGATCGTTAGTGAGTTATTAGAATGCAGTTAATCAGCCAATCAAAATTACCTTCCATTCTTCTCTAGTAAGAGGCCGATATTTTGATATAAAATACGGTCTTAGCAATGATGATCCAAACATGGAGAAAAATTTCAATCTTTGTCCCTCACATTCATTTATTATTTGTGCTGGCGCAAGTTGGACTCGTTTAGGCTAACTTGGAATAGAATATCTAACAAGAACGTTTTGAAATTAAAGTGAATACTCACTTTAAGTTTCTTTTGCCACACAAGAACTTTTATGACGACGTGCATATTCTCTAATAGTACAATACTTTGAATTAAAGCACCAGTAACAGACGAGATCCACAATAAGCTTGTCACATAAGCTAACCAAAATCCAAAAACAATTAAAAATGTCAAAAAGGTAATTATTGTGAATATTAGTAAACTCCTGCAAAATCAAGAAAATTTTTTCACGATAACATATAAGCAATACAGTCAAATATCTACCAGGCTAGAATCCGTAAATCAAGTTTTCTTCCTTCGTTTTTGTTTTTAGCCAGCGATTTCCTATACATTATTCTAGATAACTAAACAAAATTGTAAATACTAAACTGGTCAATATTACCTCAATAATTCGTTAAATCCTAAGTGTAATAGAAAAGATAATATTGAACTACAGAAAGCAATCAAGATAGTGATGGGATACACCTCATAGTGTCCATAATAAGCCAAACCGTCGTATAAACGCATTGCAGGAAGCCCATACATTAATAATGCTAACGAATTTGTCGTTAATATAATAGATAACACGACTGTTAATCGCCAAATATAGGACAGATTGCCTTCCTTAACGCTAAAATCCTATTTCTGAACCTTTAATTTACTTTCAAACGAATCCGATTAACACTCACTTCCATACATTCCAGTTATGTTCTTCTTTAATGGACCTCAACAATTTTCTCATTAAATTGTACCTCCAACCATAAACTGGTTTATGTTCAGCCGATTCTAATACCAAAAACGAAATATCTTCTTCCAGTACTGAAAACCACTTGTTTACCTTAAAGTACCATTCTTTGTCACATTGCAAATCAAAAATCGATATCCATTCGCAGTACCTTAAAAAATAATTTGAACACTTTTATAAACTTAAAATTTGATTACCCTACCATGATGGTCTAAATCCAATAGAATCGTGCCATAGATAAATTTGTTTCACTTCACCTAAATATCTTTCAGCCGTCAAAAGGAAATAGTCAGTTCCACCTGCCTGTAAAAGCTTCTTATCTGGATCAGGATAATTCAAGATGTGCGACTAAAACAATTTTTAAATGCGAGCGCGAACTTAATTATACATTTTTGTTCTCACCTTGCTGTCGTATTTTGCACCAAAAATCTTAAGACTAATATTCGATGTGGTTCCAGCAGAATGCATGTCTCCAGTTTTAACCGTTACCATATAAGCATAACGTTCATACTCAACGTTATCACTCAAAAAATATATCTAATTCAAACATAAGTTTCAGAAAACATTCAAGATTGCAGTATACCTCTTTGTCGTCTAGTGGGTTTTTTAAATTTTGCTTT
>VTPC01005756.1:30978-49817 GCA_011009095.1 Ignelater luminosus
CCAGTAATAGTTTTACTCTAAATTTCCAATTCGTAAAATTTGTTCCATCTTTTAATTGTGGCAATACATTTAATTCATTCGACGACGCCATTTTGTTTTTCTATATATATTTAACTGCCTTTATTTTTATATTTCTGCGCCCATAACCTTTTAATATTTAATAGTTTATTTTTATTATTTATATAAAAATAAAGACACACAATTAAGTTCAACAGCTCTAATAAAAACTTTGTTTTTTAATACCTCATACAAAGCCACCTACTTACATCTAATCTCATATTGCTTCGAAAACTATTACATCGAACAATCTAACATAGATAAGTTCCAAATCATGTCTTCTACCACTCCTTTTCGGATATACGGCGGTGAACCAAACACTCTGTATATTGCTCGATCTGATAGGGTTTTTATTGTCTTGAGGTGCAGAATCATTTTCCTATGAATTATAAAGCCAAATCGGTCCACGCTGTTGCTTTCTTCTTCTCTACATTATAGAATGTGTCCCGAATTTAATCGACTTTGCGTTTCTCCTGTACTTCTTCTGTCAGCAATTCCTATTATATCCCACTTAATTTTTTCTATTTCAAGTTCTAGTTCCATCAATTGCAATTCGCTTCTAAAAGACCTTGCGTTGTATGTCGCTATAGAAATAATTACGGCAGTCTGCTCCAAGACAATTAATTTAGAGTGGAACAAAATCAAAATGTGCTAAATGCATTGCTTTGAAAAATACCTTTTTTTATTTGTGTGTTTTTTGTTATTGTTAAATCTTTTCCTTGATATACATGTAGTCTTGTTTTATAGTTGTTCATCACAAGTCTTAGAAAATTTATTAAAGTTTGATCTACTTTATATCTAGTTAACACTTGTAATAGTCACGAATGCGGAACGCATATGGTTCTCTACAATTCACAAAGGCTATGTATAAATTGTGTTTGCTGGTGTCGTGCTTGGTCGACTATTATGCTATTTAATATTAATTGCTCTTTACAGCGTCTAGTATTTTTCCTGCATCCTTTTTGCTCTTCAGCAACTAAAGAATTGTCCTGTAGATGGTTACACACTTTTTGAGTTTATTTTACATATTGCTGGAAAGGAAGTAATGAGTCTAGAATTAGAAGAATCTCGGTTTTATCATTTTTGGGTAGCAAGGTATTTGATCGGGATTATTTACGAGAAAAGTTATTTCATTGGGATAGCAGAATGTGTAGCTGTAAATCTTTTGAACCAAGAATTATGTACAAAATTTAATTCTGGTGCTTATTATTATTATTATTATTATTATTATTGTTAGTTTATTATTGTTATTGCTATTATTATTATTATTATTATTATCACATGTGTTTTTAGATGCTTAGCAAACGTGAACGAACGACTGGAAAATTTTCTTGTACAGAAGAGAATATGAAAATTGCAAGGACTGATGTTCAAAATGGTAAGGGACTGAGAGTTTTTGTGCAGCGCTTCAATGTACCTGTAACAACCTTTCAAGAGAGAGTTAAGAAGGGAAAATATTACTAGGCAAGAATGGGAAGCTGTACAATTCTCAACAAGCAACGAGAACAGGCAATTGCTCATAATTTGTTACATGTAGCCAAAACGACCTAACACCAGTTCAGTTAAGACGTGATACCCCACAAATTTAATCGAAATAAGCAGTAAGCTGGTGAAAACTGGATGTACTTATTTATCAGGAGGCATCCATAGCTAAGCCTCAGAAAACCAGAAGCTACAGGCATAAGAGGACATTGGATTGAAAATCTGAAAACTTTGATGGCTAAATATAAGTTTCTCCTAACGCAGATTTTTAATGCAGATGAAACGGGCATAACAATCATAAATTGGCCCAAAAAAGAAAAAACAAATTGATGAAACACTCAGTGGAAAAAGGTATTCCTCATTTGATTAAAATATTTTCCTGAAATAAATAACACCAGAAAAACCAAACCTATTTTACTGACCCTCGATAACCGTGCCAACCACATTTCATTGCCAACCAATAAGTTTCGCAAGAAGAATAAAATTATCATGCTTTCAGTTGACGAATTTACCCGCCAACGGCAAAAGTCCTAACTACATTTGGGTCTACCTCGTTATTCTTGTAAATGTTCATAACAAGATTCACATCTAATGTTAAGTATTTGCGAAAGATGGCGCTTTTCAACGAAAGGGAGATGCATAATTGACGCAAACAAAACGGTAACATGAACGTAAATACCAATGCGAACATAAAGAATGCAAATCGGTGTAAATCTTTTAGTTGTTTTGACAGTATGAACAAGTCTCCTTCATAGTGTTCTTATTTGCATTTTAGTTACCATTTGCGTTACTGTATTTATTAATTTTCCTTTAAATGTTAATAAAAAAACAAGCAATTTTGATACCAGATGTCTCCCACTTTGTGACGATCGCACAAGTATTAACCTCAATTTTAAGATTGACGCTACCTTCACGATCAATTAGCACCATTAACATTTCTCATCGCATTACCAAAGTATAAATATAAAAAGTTGACAGCAATCGAAGCGCCTTAGTTTATAAAATCGCCAATTTTTTCTCGCACTTCTCATCGCATCTAGCCCATGGATTTGATATTTTCTTCATCACTTAAAGAAGCTTATGACAACGAATGTGTCTTATTTTTAAAATCAAAACCATATGAAAAGATTTTGATGATACTGATGTTAATGGTATAATTACCAAGGCCGTGTCACTTCCGTAAGGAAGCTCTTCAGATACGAGATTTCTTGGCTGATTCGACTGACTGATGTACTGAGTTCTTTGAACTGATCTTTGTACATTTGATCGCTGTATTGTTTTTGTACTGCTTGAAGAGGTGTCAATTGGTGTTGGGAGTGGTTGTGGTTGTGGTCTGCTCTGAAGTATCCACTGGATTCGAGGAGTTTACTGGTCTTCTAAATGGATTATTTTTTTCAGCTGGCAAAGACATCGGTCTAACAGTATTTGGAAAATAGGGTTGAAATGTTGAAGAGCTTGCTTTCTAGTAAGTGGTATTGGATTGAGACAAGAAATTTCTTATTACGTTGCGGTTTATTCTAAAACCAGGTTGTTTTCTTTTGTGGATGAATGTTGGATTTTCTTTGAAAGTCAGAATCATGTCTTCTACTGTAAAGAACGTTTTTTTTTTCAGTGACATACTTTATAGCATCTTCTACGCATGCTTCTCAAAAAAGCTGCTCAAGGGTTCTTTCAATCCATTTAGGTAAGCTTTTAACGTTAATTCATCGTATTGGGTTTTCTTAACTCTTCTCGTGGCTTTATTCTGTTCGTTTAGTTAAATGTTCGAATACAGTTAGTTTAAATTTGTTGGCAAATTTCGAAGAAATTCCTGAGCTGTTTCATTCCTCTGTTTTAATAACATTAAATCTCTGAATAAAGAACTTTCTAATCTCTGGTCTGCAAAAGATCTCCGTAGAAGCTGTTTTAATTCGTTCTAAGTTGGAATTTTCCTATCACTAGTGACTAATAATGCTCTTCCGGTTAATTTCGTTCTTAATGCTGATAAGATAAAGTTATTTATAAATGGATCTGGCTTATTTGCCAAAAGTTGACTTGTTATTACTTCTATTGAGAGCACATACTCAAATAATTTGTGATGTGTGCTATCAAACCTTGATATAGTTTGTAAATATTTGTGGTGAAGGCTTACTTTTGTTATGCCATTTCTCTAAGATTATTGTCTGCTAAATTTAGATTTGCTAATAAATCTGTTAGGTTTTCTTCTTCTTGCATATGATTTTTCGATGTTGCTTATTTTTATTTGTTTTGTTATTTAAATTGTTAAAACTGGAAGTAATGATTTTTAAAATATTTTAAGGGTTTCTTTACAATCGTTGCAGCGTACCATCATATTAAACAGTTATTGCATACTCCAGCCATCTAAGCATGAATAATACACCGCCCGCTTCAATTGAGGATAGCTCTGAGCTAATTTTAATTTATTTTAAATATCTGCTTTTGCTTGTTTCCTAACTTACAAACTAACATACAAGTTTTGTTTTCGCTGTAATTGAATTTTTATTACTGTCTTATATTAACAAAATCGTTGTTTTTATTGCTTTCCTACTGTTTTCTTTTTGTTTTCGTCGAGACGTTGAGTTGCTGGACGATGTGTGCTCCGGTGCGAACAGAGACTGAACCTTCGGCGATGCTTGTCCTTTTGGCTGTTGTCTAAAAAATTTACTTAGCTCGACTGGACTACAAGGTGGTTTGTGCTTAATCTGGTTTGACATTGTCGTATGACAACACGTATGTCATTGGTGGTTAAGTGACAACTAGCAATACCGCCAACTTTAAGTCGGAAAATTCATTGAAATGTCAACAGAAGGAAATTAAAACCGTCATCAATCATTTTTGATCACTCGGTACATCTTATTTATCTTTTATACATTGCAATAAATAACTTCATATTACAATGTTGAATTGTTAATATTTTTAGGCATAAACGCATACCTCTAACATACTCTTGTGAGGAAGAACACCAACATAAAACCATGCATCACCATACTTTAATAGTCTCTTGGGAAATAACGACCGCAGTATTGTATTATCCGAATGCATAATTTTAGCATGCTGGAAATCTTCAGTATGTGGTCTTCTGTTGTATGTCAAAACCACCTAATCAGTAACAACAAGTATAATTTATCAGCAGAAGGGCATAAGAAATACTACTAAGACATAACATAAGGTCAAATGTTTGAAGTAGAAAAGACATCATAAATTCTACTGATAAGTATAGTAAGAGAAAGATAAAAATTACTAAACCTCTATTTTATCATTTTTACCAAGACCATAAAATTCAATAAACAATCCAGAACCCTTTTTGACGTCAATACGATGCACTGTTATATTATAGTCTAATATGCTTGGAACCCATTTTTTCAAATCTGTTGGAACTGACACTGTTCCATTAATAGTATTCGGTTTCATATTTTTGACTCCACACAAAAGTTCCATGGGTCTTTTAAGATTCGCAATTCTTTTGTTATCTGCATAATAATAATTTACATCTAGAACGCCCATTGAAAAATTCTTAGCTTCAGTGTTCCACCAAAATGGGTTTTCACCATAAACTGTTAGCTGCAATAAAATATTTCAATTGTAAATAATTTTTAATATCTTAAGTCTAACCAAACTTACTACAGCTTTAATGGTAATTTCGTTCAATAACTTCAAATCTTTGGAACCTTCAACGTAACAACTAGAATTACCAAACTTTTTCCCTGCGAGATTCTCGGCAGTGTCTGTAATGACATATAATGTTGTTTTTTGTCCAATTTGTTTAGATGGTTCGCCAGGTGCTAAAGTCTCTGCTATTCCCAACCCAACCAATGTATGGGTATTCATGGAATTCTTAGTTATTTCTTTGTACTGCAAATTCAATTTAAAGTGATAATAGTTGCACACAAATAAACAAAACGTACGTCTCGTAATTTTACAACGTATTCAAGATCAGCATCGTCATAATTTGGGTAATGTTCTGGTATAGCTGGTAATGACATGGTTGGAAAAGCTGTTGTGATATCAAAAAGAACTTCTTCAAATGTTAAATCTGTTGAGTTAGCTTTCATGTTCGTTTCAGCACACCATTTTAAATCTCTTGAAAATATCAGTGGAATTAAAAAAGAATAGAAATTTAATTTCAAGTTACTGGCTGGCATCCAGAGTATCTTGAGTTTTGTCTATTTGCATTTTATTAACGCTATACACAAGCTTCTCTGCTGTTTTTTTACAGAGTTCAGTAGCCGATCTTCCAAATTCCCTATCTATTTTATCCTTATCAGCCCAGTTTAGATTTTTTATAGCAGCGGCAATTTGACGCGTCTCTTCAAGTGTTTCCATTGGAAACTATAAAGAATTAGTTTTATGAGCAAAGAAGATTTATGTACAATGATGAACCTTTTTTAGGTCTTCAATTATCATCTTTTTCCATATTGAGTTGAACTCTTCATAACCCTGAGTAGTTTTCGGAATATGTCGTTGTTCAGCAATTAACGCATTTATCATTTGCAATGCCCCATCTTTATCTCCACTGTTAATTAATGAACTAACAGAAGGACGTGTGGTATTTTTTCCTTTATATGCATCCAGACACGTTTCTATTTGTTTATCTGATGGTAAACTAGCAATATCTGAAGACACCTAAATCAAAATTAATACGTTTACAAACAATTTCTTCTGAATGATTAATAAATCATACAGAAATCTTTAATTCTTCTTCAACATATAAACCGTCTGCATCAAGTGCTCTGATTTTAAGCACAATATTACCACCTCCTTCTGGAGATAAGTATACATTAAAATTACCATCACTACTGGTTGCTAGCAAAACTAAAACAATAATTGTAACCGCAAATTAAACCATCAATGAAAATTAACAAACATACCTAATCCTTTACTATTTGTGGTCTTTTGAAATAACTGGTAAGTTAATGTATCAACATGTGTAAATTTTTGGCAGGTTATATTAAACATCGTGGATAAAGCTTTACCTTCCTTTGGTACTGATTCGCAAGTTCCTTTTTTTGGAAGAGATGTCATTCTGATTTTTTCTGACGATTCTCCAATTCCTCCTTGAAATAAATTATGGCAAGAAGTATAATAATGAGAAAAATCAATATTCTGATAAAGTTGCTAACGGATGACAAGAGTGGGCTTTAACATAATAAACTGGAAATTAGTGTTGGTTTCATTAAAATTTGTTTTTCTTATATTTATGATTTATAACTGTCAGAATCATCATCCTTCACCAAGAATCTCGCGTTTGAAGTATTTATTGAGTAATTCAAACATTCATGAACCATTTGGATCTCTTGACTACTGCCTGTGGATAACGAAAAAAAAAGCTAAAAAACTAAGAAAGAAGCAACACCATACTTTTGCAGAGATCTAGCAAAGGTTTTCAAATCGCATCTTTTAGAAAATGATTTCTTTATCATTTCGAATGAACAGTCAAGGATTCAAATAATCAGAAACCTGACGAGTAAAAGAAGTAGCAAGTGAACAGGTTCATTGGAAATAACTACAGACGATAATTTTGTCATAAATCTTTTAAACAACCCCTTCTAGAAACTAGTAAAAAAAATTCTATCTCTGTTTGGTCTTCTTTTTTATTTACTAAATACCACTTAAATATTTTCAGATTAATTATTACCTACCTATTTTTCAAGCATATGATACCATACCGAAGTTCTATTAAAATAAATGGAACTACCTATTATACATCAAGTTAGGAACAGCCAATGTTCGTATTGGTATTGTAAAGCACTGCAGTATATTATGAAGCTATTTGTAAACTATTAGTTTGTGAACCACAATACAACTTTAATTATAATTTGTTTTTGCCAAATAGTTCAATTTTTTTTGTTATCTCTTAGAGCATACAACAAGGAGTTTAATAATCCGAAATAGGTAATAATATAGTACAACAATAAAATCAGGTAAAACTTGTCGTTTTTACTGTCTTGACCATTCTTGACACAGTCTTTAGAAGGCTGTGGCAGTTATTTAGACAAACAACGTAAAGTGCTAACCGTGCAAACGAGCTTTAGCAACTTTAAACTACTTTCCTTAAAATGCCATCTATGTAATATTGCCTGAACTACAATAGCGGCTGCTGTAACAAAAAAATCATCAAATTACGCAATAATTATGGCGGTTTATTCGAATTGTTAGCAAATTTTATTTCGGGTTACGTTTTTTAACTATTACATATTTGTATGAAATTTTTTAAAAATATGTAGTTATATTACTCAAATTTAGTAGTTATGTCTTTTTTAAGATTCCGCTATAAAGTTATTTTATTTATAATGTTACATAATAATATATTTTTCATTACTATTACCCACCTACAAAACAAGCCACTAAAACTACACAAATTAAAGGCAAGAAAACTCAACAACCTCCGCCAGTAATAATAGACAGTGTTAAAAATTTTGAAAAACTACATGAAGAAGTGAGCGAAATTATGATAGAATTTCAAATAAAAATAATTAATAACAGAAACATTAAAATAAATGTGCTTGATGGTGAATGCTATGAAGCACTGACAAAAATGCTAAGTGAAAATGGCTATTCATGGCACTCCTACGAAAATAAACAAAACCGGCCAATCAAAGTTGTAGTAAAATATCTACCCCATGACTGTAATAGAGAAAAAATAGCCAGAGAACTGGTCAAAAGAGGCTATAAAATAATAGATGTAATTAACAAATTAAAGTGGAAAACAAAGGAACCACTGGACATTTTTACGTTAGTGTTTAGCCATGATGAAGATATTAACAAAATTTATGAAATTAAGGCTATTCTGGGCATCGGAGTCCAAATAGAACCAATTAGGGCTTCAAAACTAATTCCGCAGTGTAAAAATTGCCAAGCGTATGGACATACCCAACGCTACTGTGCCAAAGAATCGCGATGTGTCAAATGCACTGGGAAACATCATACTAGGAACTGTACCAAACCAACAAACGAGAAGCCAAAATGTGTCCATTGTGGAGAGGCCCATCCATCCAACTACCGTGGATGTAATATAGCAAAAGAACTTCAAAAAATAAAAACAAACAGGATGAAGAAAGTAGAAAAACCAAAACAACCTGCCCGAAATGAAATTAAAGAATATGCAACACAATTAAATTCTTACAAAAAAACAAATCATGTACCATACAGTCAAATATTGAAAGAGCCAATACAGACAGATAAAGGAAAAGAAAGCACCAAACAAACTACAGACGTCGAACAAAACTTGCAGCTAATTCTAAGCAAATTAAATGAACAAGCAAGTTTAATGAAAAGTTTTGACGAAAGATTAATTAAGCTTGAATATGGCAGACAAGGAGCCATCCCTAAAAATAAAAATGGCTAATGATCTTCGAATTATGGCCTGGAATGCTAACGGACTGCTACAACATCAGCAAGAATTACAAGCAGTCCTCGACATAGAAAAAATTGACATCTGTCTCATAAGTGAAACACATTTCACAAAACAAACACATATCAAATTTAAAGGTTATAAGGTCTACAACACCATACATCCAGAAAACACTACTAAAGGGGATAGTGCAATAATAATCAAAGAAAACATCCTACATTATGAAGAAATTGGAAACGAAACAGAAGAAATACAAGCTACTGCAGTCAATGTAAGAACGAAAAACTAACAAATAACAGTAGTGGCAGTTTACTGTCCACCAAAACATGCACTAAAACGAAACCAATATCTTGATTTTCTAAACAGACAAGGTAATAGATCTATTATTAAAGGGGATTTCAATGCTAAACATATATCTTGGGGATCAAGATTGACTACGACCAAAGGCAAAGAACTTTATGAAGCTATAAAAGAGTATAAATGCGAAGTGATGTCTACTGGAAAGCCAACATACTGGCCGACGGACTACAATAAAATACCAGATTTGATAGATTTCTATATTGTAAAGAACATTCCTGCAAATTACATACAAATAAAAAAAGGTTGGGATATGAATTCAGACCATTCACCAATTATCTTAACATTAAGTCAAACTGTAATAGAGAAAGAAGCTTGCCCAATGTTAGTAAACAAGCACACTGACTGGAAAAGCTTTAAGATGAGTCTTGAAGAAAATATTAATCTTTCTGTACCATTAAAAAATGAGCAACAACTTGATGAAGACGTGGAGTTGTTTGTAAGAAATATACAGCAGGCAGCTTGGGAAAATACTCCTACACTTAGAAAAAGAACTGCAGGAAATAACTACCCAAAAGAAATTAGATAAATAATAATCGAAAAAAGAAAACAAAGACGAAGGTGGCAACAAACAAGATCACCCCAAGATAAAACAAAGTTAAATAATCTTAGTCAACAATTGAAAAGAGAAATAAAACTGCTAAAAAATGACACTATTAACACATATCTGAAAGAACTTACCAACGATGGTTGTACAGACTATTCTCTTTGGAAAGCAACAAAGAGATTAAAAAGACCGATCGTGCAAATTCCGCCACTAAGAATGGGAAATGGAAAGTGGGCACGGAGTAATCAACAAAAAGCAGAATTGTTTGGAAATCATCTAAAAAAAATCTTTCAAGACAGCGAAGAATTAGCAGAAGAATTAACAACAGAAAATTCAATACAAGAGAAAGAAAGTATACGACTCACCTCTCCAAAAGAAATAATCAATGAAATTAAAAATAATATCAATCCAAAAAAATCTCCAGGGTTCGATTTAATAACTGGGGAAATACTCAGAAATCTGCCTAAGAAAGCCATAGTAAAATTAACAAACTTAATAAATGCATCCTTCAGACTGCGATATGTGCCAAGTTTGTGGAAAATCGCGGAAGTGATTATGATACCAAAACCTGGCAAGCAACCACACGAAGTGACATCATACAATCCTATTCGCTTATTACCAGTAATTTCAAAATTATTTGAAAAATTACTACTCAATAGGTTGAAATCTGTTATTGAGAGACAAAAATTAATACCAACACATCAATTTGGATTCAGAAACAAGCATTCCACGATTGACCAAATCCACAGAATAACAAGTATTATTGAGAAGAGCCTCGAAGAAAAAAAAGTTTGTTCTACAGTCTTTTTGGATGTGGCCCAGGCATTTGACAAAGTTTGGCACAAAGGGCTAATACACAAGTTAAACTCATATTTCCCAGAACAGTACGTAGAAAGATTACATTCATATATATCCGATAGATTCTTCAGAATAAAGCAGGAAGATGCCTATTCTGAACTGAAAGAAATTCAAGCGGGAGTGCCACAAGGAAGTGTCCTAGGCCCGGTTCTATACCTGCTATATACTTGTGACATTCCACAACCAGAAAATAACACAATAGCCACATTTGCGGATGACACTGCTATAATGGCAATTGGAAATAATAATGAAGAATCAACTGAAAAACTACAAACCGCTATTCAAGAAATACAGAAATGGACAAAAACATGGAAAATCAAGCTGAATGAAAGTAAGTCAGTACATGTAGATTTTACAAACAAAAAAATAGAACCAATACCAGTCAACATTAATGGTCAACAGATACCCTACTCAAACCAAGCTAAGTATCTGGGCATGACCCTAGACGCAAAACTGCGATGGAAGCTTCATGTCAAAAAGAAAAAAGAAGAGCTAAACCTAAAATACAGAAAAATGTACTGGCTGATTGGTAGGAATTCCACTCTGTCTCTGCATAATAAAATTTTGTTATACAAACAAATACTTAGACCAGTTTGGACTTACGGAATTCAGCTCTGGGGCTGTACCAAACAAAGTAATAAAACAATTATACAACGAGTCCAAAATAAAGTATTGAGAAGTATGGTAAATGCACCTTGGTACTCTAGAAACAGCGACCTCCATCGAGACCTGGAAATGGAGACTGTGGATGAAATTATCACAAGATTTGCCAGACAACATGAAGAAAGACTTCATCAGCACGTGAATGTTGAAGCCATCCAGCTCCTTGACAACACGCAACTAGTGAGAAGGCTCAAAAGACTTAACCCTTTTGAGCTAATTTGAATTGGTGTTAGAGTCAGTGAAAAGCAGAGAATGGTGCGGTAGTGTACACGTCAGGTGTAGTGTACTTAGTTAAAAGACAGCTGAACATTAAGGACACTGATGAGTATACCTTAATTTAAGTTTTTTCAAACAGTAAGCTAGGTTAGAATAAAATTGCTCATTGGTCATAACTGACCAGATTGTAATACTAAGACAATAAAAAAAATTACTATTATGTAAAAAATATTTCATTAGGAGCTTTAGTCAATTAGTTAACCAAATCCCAATTTTCAGCCATTTATCTCCAATAGTTTTTAAATGTAACCCGAAAAACGATTCAACCGCTCTGATCTGTGCCCTTAAGGTAGTGTAACGGTAATATAGAATTTTTATCAAAACGAAAATTACTAAGTAAGTGCACTAAATTATAAGGTACTTAATCAATGTTTAGACTTTTACCAAACCAACAATACTATTGTTGGAGTGTCTCATTTTTATACAATTTGTTTACTGTTTCAGAATTACCTCACTTGATCCTAATAAAAAAGAAACATACCCTTATACTTTACAGTAAAAGTGTAGTTATCACCAGGAATTAAAACTCCTTCTTTAATTATCAGCTTTGTGTTATTTTTACCATAAATAGTATCAGTACTGAAGTCCATTGATTTCTTTTTATTTTCAATGTCAGGTGTCATTGACCATTCATAATCATCGTCGGGGCAATTTCCGCATTTCGCTTGCAGAAATGTTATCATTTGAAAATTAGTTTTCACTTCACAATTTTTTAAACATCTGAAAACAAAATGATTTAAAATAAAATCAAATTTGATTTTTGAAAATCTATTCTTACTCAATGTAAACATCTTTAGCTTCATCTCTTACTTTTACGGTTTGTTCCGTTGAAAACCACGGACTGTGATTAGTGGCAACTTTTAAAATGAAGTGGAAATCCGTATTGGCTACTGCAGCATCAGATGGAACGTATAGACGATTAACTGCAAATATGTGCAAAAGCTTAAAGTAAATTTGGCAAAAGTAAGTTGGAAGAATCTACCTTTATTTACTACCTTATCGCAAAGAGATTTGTCTGGTTTTGAGTCACAAGACCACGACATATACAATTTACTAACTACCCATGGTGGGACATCCATATTTGCTGATCGGTTACCTTGTAACATAAACTGCTTACCACTTGGTACCACTCGAACCAATCCACCAAGAATTAATGGAATTGGCATTTCTGGTCTGATCTTGATTAGGCACTGCAAGGCAATAATGTGACTTACTAATATACAAAAGTGTTGTTATAGTACCTTAGCAGAATTCTTTCCAGTTGTTTTTCCACTTTCACTTTCTGAAACCGCCAAATGTAAGATATGCTCGCCAGTATCCAAACTGTAGTATTTCAATTGAAATATTTGTTTATTCTCGAACTCTTTTAAAGTTTTTCTTTTTTTTCCAGTTTCTATTTGAATGAGATCTTATGTAAATAAAAAGCAGAGAGAAGTTACGCACAAACAAACCCATTTCCCAAGTGTACTTTAGCACTGAATTCTTACAAGTTTTTGTGACATTTGAGTAAATTTTGTATACCACGTCTCTTCTCCAAATCCATTTGGGATCGTCCTCAAATTTAGTGTTACTTTTGAATTAAGAATTAAATTGTTTATTATTTTGGAAAACAAGTTTTAAAAATTATATTCTTACCATTTTTCTAGTGCCACCTTAGGAGTGCATTGCTTCTTTCTGAGCCCTAGATGAAATGAATACTCTTGATCTGAAATTAGAAATATCCTATGAAGTAAGTAAAGTAACTCCGATGAATATTTATCCCGGAGGCGCAAAATCAAATTAGATCAAAATTCGATTCGAGTAAATTAATACTAAGAAGGTAAGTAAACAAATTTGTTTACTATGTGGCGGAAAATCAACGGATGCAGCGGAGACAGTATTAGGCAAGGACATTTTGAATAAATCTTCAAATTACAACTATTTAGTGACTGTATTGTGTAACTTTACCTTTTTTAACAAACCGTTTTATTCTCCCAATACTCAAAAAGGTGATATTTTTCATATTTGATGCACTTTTTTTATTGTAACTGGTTACATTCCCCACAGCACTATCCCATTTAAAATATAATAAACAAACAACTAAGGAATGCAGAATCCATTCTGAAAATATTATTTTTTTATTATTTGCTCAAAGAAAAGGTACGTCTTCTCGTAGTGACAGTAAAAATATAAAAATTACTTCTAACTGTATACTTGACTATACTTAATTAGGACAAGAAGATCTTTACCTTTCACAATCATATT
The DNA here is from genome assembly GCA_011009095.1 of Ignelater luminosus. NCBI lineage: Eukaryota > Metazoa > Arthropoda > Insecta > Coleoptera > Elateridae > Ignelater > Ignelater luminosus. The sequence goes on from VTPC01005756.1 coordinate 44,814, forward strand.
TGTAGTTTTTTAATTATAAACAAATCCACTTCGTTCGCAAATCAAGTAAAACTGCCCTAGGTACTGTCACAAGTTTTTTCCTTTAATAATAAAACCACAACTAGCTTGATTTTTAAAAATAATCAAAAATCAATTATTTGGCTTAGATCTTTTCCTAGCTTTATCATTTTAATTTTCTACCTCTTTTTAAAAATCTTTGTATTTCTCTTGGTCATGTAGTCAATATCTTTTACTTTTACAACTACCTGTTATTGTCCACACTTATACTTTTTGTACTGGGATGCAATTACGGCAGTGGTTGTGAGATGTTATGTGCCGGTTCTCAAGCGTCCGATTTTAGAGGTTGAGATTATCAATGTTAGCACGTCCAATAAGCCAAGATGTCAAAACCATACACAGATGGTATCTAACGCAAGCTATAAGAGCAGGAAAATGTAAAAGGAACTGTGCTCACAGTTTGATGTTGAATCGGTAGGTTAGAGTGTGTATCGGTAAAAATTGTGCTCGCGGCTCTCATTTCAACAATAAAAAGGCTAGTTTTGCCTAGCCCTGTAAATAACCTGCTCAAGGAATTTTGCCCAAGTCACTAAATTGCTAGTTTATGTCAAAAGCGAAAAATCATCATTATACAAACACTCCACGATGACTGTACATCCAAAACCAAGTGATTTTCACTCTTAAATTTTGAAGTTCCCGAAATAAAAAATTACAGCCTTTCTCTGCTTTTAGTCGACTTACGCCGACAAAACAAAAGGCAAAACATTGAACTACATTTTTTCTTAGACTGCCGACAATCGGCCCTCTACATCTTATAAGTTGCAAAAAGATGAAGAACTTACCTGTATCATTCTGCTCCTAATTTAACTTTCACCGGAACGCATAGAATGTCTCTATGCACAGACAACATCAATAATTGTTTATATTTTAATGCGAAAGTAGAAATAAAAAAAACTGGTGTAATTAAAGATGACTAATTTATTTTCACAATTAGTAATGCCTTTTAACTAAACACCAGCAGAACTTCCTGCGTCTTAGTGGTTACGTAGCAGCAACCTCATTTCGTTTACTACCTTTCTAGCTTACCAATGACTAGCTGAACGCCTCTACAACGTCTCAGCTAAAACGTTCAATGAACGAACAAATAAACGCTCTCTCTGCTCAGAACCGTAGCCAGAATTCTGTTTTCTGCAATGGTTTTTTCAAGATTTAGCTCCTCGAATTCTGGCTTTGGTTTTCTGCTTGATTCTAAATTCTTGTCTAAAGCTCATATCAAAATCCGTGACCTAGTGGTTACAACAAAATCCTAGAACATTATTGTTAACCTTATTACTCCTCTGTTCTAGTAGTTTTTCTGACTTAACTTAATTTCGGTAAGATGTCTATCTATTCAAATTCTTGTTATGTACAATTCTATTACTTTGTAAACCTCCACTTTCTTGGAAATCTTCCCTTTTACAAACTCTCAGATTTTTGCGAAAATCAGAGCGGAAGAGAAAAAAGCGCAAGAACTCGCGATAATTTACTGTCTTGAATAAAACCGTCTTCATCGTTACGTTACCCTGATTAAAAACAATTTCTACAGATAAAATTAAATCCTTATAAACGAAAATGTTTTTCATTTACCTGCGAAGGCGATGGTAGCCTCCGAAACAAGTTTTCAATCAAGTACAGGTAGGAGACAGAATCAACCCAACACAAGTACTTAAGGTAATAATTTGCCTGGCCTATCTAGAAGTCCATAGAAGTCGCCACCTGCTTCAGTCACTATCAGCGACGATGACGAGGCTACTAGGGATATCTTCCGGAATGGAAACTGACGCTGCATCTGATAAGAGAAAAAAAGCTGAACCTTTTCCCTCTTCTCCAGTTGATGTTGGGTCTATTCATAGTACTCTATTTTCACAATTAACAGAGTCAAACCTCGAATCAATCGATGAAATGATTTTAAGTAAAATCAGTCGCAAAAGGAAGAAAGGTTTCACTTGATAAGTCCGATAAGTTCTCCACGCCTAGAATCCATTGTAGATATGTTGTACTTTTGTCTCATGCTGCATGTAAGCATTACTTACATGCCTTATCTTTTTCTTCATAATGACTACTAATGTGATAACTGCATTTTACAGTAGAATTGAAATATTGTTTGTATAGTAAACTACTTAATATCGATCTTGTTGTAAGACAGTATACACCACTTTGCGTATTCATGAAACCAAATTTTTTGTAACAAAATCCGTTTATTTTACACATTACGAAGTGTTCTGAAAAGATAACCAAGAAGGAGAACAAGATTATGGAGTAGTAGCCATTTTCATTAAGAATCCCTATAGACCAGTAAACATTATAATTAATTTATATTTACAACCAGTAGCCGTTAAATTAAAATTCCCTTGTAAACTAACAATATGCACTTTGTACTTATCTTGACCAGATATCTCAACTTCTTCGGCCTTTTTTATTGTTGACGACTTCCATGCCTACAACCAGCTATGGAGATCCACAACGGCAGATCATTGTGGCTGTGTAATTGAAGAGCCCCTAGCGAATAATGAATTGTCTTCAGGTTTTACAGATTTTTGCTATCGATCTATCAATATGCTCTTTCTGATTATTACCTTCTTTATCATGATACACCGATTATGACCTTCATCACAGTGATCATATGTCTGGCTGTCTAAACATATAGTGCTCCGAAATTGATTCTTTCAGAAGCTGACTGGACCGACATTATGGAGCTAATATCTTTCTCGATCCATGATAAAGATCACCCATCAATAGATGCAATTATGGTTATAATTCGTAATGCCGCTGATGGAATGAGAATGTAAGGTTGGCTATACGATAGAAGAAACGTACCTTCAACCAGTACGAGCGTTTTTCAACTTTAGATAATTTGATTCTCTTTAGGGAAAAACGTGCAAGATGTCGTAGAATTATAAATCTGTTTAAAAAGCTTTGTGGGAAAACTATATCTCATATATGAATAAAAATACTTCTTCAAAAGAAGTCTGGACCAAAGTTGAATCTATAAGAGGGAAGTGGTCCTCTTCTACAGTTTCATCTCTTACACATGACAACCAAATGCTATCTGACCCTACCAAAATTGCAGATGCTCTATCTAGCTGCTTTTCTCAGCCATGCAACGAAGACTTACATGCTTTATCTTTCATCAGCATACAATGTGTCGTTTAAAAGTGACATAACGTATTCTTACAATGTTCCGTTTACAATAGATAAATTTGAATTTGCTGTTAGTTGTTCTGAAAGTAGATTTCCTGGCCCTGATGGAACTGATGTCGACTTTGTAAGGCAGTTACCAGAAGATGCTACATCATGCCTCTTACAGTCGCTCGACAACGTGTTGTTAACAGATACTTTCCGGGGCTAGAGTTCCGTATATAAGCACATCACAGAGAGGGTCATGGGGGATGTCCATCGATTAGAGTCGACGAGAGAATTACGATGGTGCCAGTTCCAGGTGACCGAAATAAACAGTTCAAAAGTTATGATTATTTTTCTAAAACGCCTGTTCCACCCATAAGCTTCAATAGAAGTAACATTACAAGACCGGTGCTTTTGAGATTCCACGCGGAGTAGTAGGCGTGTCTATGGGGATCATTTCGTGTTAGGTTAGGTTAGGTGATTTCCCACAGAATCCCAAAAAAATTTCCGTGGTAAATCAAAATCATTTCCGTCACCTGGAACCGGTACCATCGTGATCCTTTCGTCAAGCCCGATCAATTGACACTCTCCATGATCCTATATTCGATATGCCTATATACGGAACTCAAACTCTTTCCGGATTTCTAGAAAGATTCAATGATCATTCCACTGCCGAAAAAAGGAAATACCCTAAAACCATTAGAGTTTAACCCGTCAACTGTTACTAATTGCGTCAGTAAACTACTAGAACGTATGGTTCATTACAGATTATGCTAGATATTAGAAAATCACAAGTTGCTTGTTCTATTTCAATTTGACTTTTCAAAAAGTCATTCGGCAATTAATACTATTGCCTTATTGAAAATGCCATGAACAACTGCTTCCTTTTTAGATATCAAAAGTGGCCTTAACATTCTATGCTACTCTGATATACTGACCCAACTTCACCACCGGGGACTTAAAAGTAACTTGCTAATATTTGTCGGTTAGTTCTTAAATAACCCTTGACTAAACACAAAAGTAGTCAGTACGTAATCAACGTCTCATAACCTTAAAAACTTTACACCGCAAGAACCACCATAAAGTGCAACTTTGCTTTTAATTGCAATTAATCCTGTGATTTTATCAATTAATGACTTGGTAAAAACAGGAATAAGAATATAAGATTGTCAGTTGACGCCACGGAGAACGATGCAATACATGAGAAGGAGGAAAACAACTGGAGAGAGACAAGATCAAAAATAATATTGTAATAACGGGCTTAAAAGTAGGCACAGCGGAAACAAAAAAAAAACTAAGAAGAGAAATTGAGAATTTCATTAATTAGAAAATACACCAGAATATACAAGTCAAGGAAGCAAGAAGAATAGGAACTAGAACGTACAAGATAAAACTGGAAAATAATAAAGACAAAGAAAATGTAATGAAGAATAAAAGGAAATTAAAAGCATTAAGAGAAAAAGTATTTATAAACAATAAATTAGCAAGAAAGGAACAACAAATACAGAAAAAAATAAAACAAATAGCACTCGAAGAAAGAAAGACACGAAAAAGGACCAAGATAGCAGGGTGTTAAAAAATCATTATCAGGCGGAAAAGAATGCATATGGAACAAGAAAGAAGAGAATGTGAAGGAGAAGACAGGAAAAACAGATGGAAATACTCAACAGTCAAAAAACTGAGGAAAATTAATTATGCGACCCATGCAAAGAATAAAGATAGGAATCGAAACAGAAAGTTAATAGATAAAGAAAAACCCCAAAAAGCAGATAAGAGGTCTCGGGCAAGGGAAAAAGGGATCAATAATAATAGTAATAAAAATTGAAGGGAAGACGGCAAGGAAAA
>VTPC01005756.1:54817-71709 GCA_011009095.1 Ignelater luminosus
ACTTAACAAGGCTCTTTTTAATCGACCTAGGGTTGTAAGGAGCAATGGTGATGTGCCTTATCCCCCTCTCAGACAAATATGACTTAAACACAAATGAATTAAATGGAGGACCATTATGTGACGATCGTACTAGGGACGGAAAACCTAGCGAAACACTTATTTAATCTTAACCCTGCTGCACACCGACACTTGTAGTAGACATTATGAAGCACTCGACCCACTTTGTGTAATCATCTATAAGTAATAACATCTTAGCACCACAGGTATCCAACAAATCTAAATGAACTCTTTCCCATGGCTGAGAAGCACTAGACCAACTATAAAACTAAACTTTAGCACGATTTTGAGTCGACTGACACTTAATGTAACATCTAACGTGACGTTCGATGTCAGCATCCATGCCGAACCACCAAACATGAACGAGCAAGCAACATTGACTTTGTTACACCCGGATGATCTGCATGAAGAACTTCCAAAATAGACTGCTTAAGAGACTCTGGGATTACGACTCGCTTACCAAACATGAGACAGCCATCAAGACATGACAAAAAGCAACGGACCTTAAAATATTTCTCTAACAGAGCGGTTGACTTGACTTCCGACATGACCCAACTATCAGAAACATACTGCATGATCTTCGCCAATGTGATATCATTTTTAGAATACTCGGCTACTTTCCTGTTAGATACAATCGGTGTAGACAAATAGACAAAATTAGTAGAACATTTGGCATCTTCGACTTCCACTGGTACATTACTGGGTAAGCGAGAACACATATCAGCATTCTGTATGCTGGTACCTTTTTTATACCGAATGGTGTAATTGTATGACGATAAAATGAATGACCACCTGACTAGACGGGACGACGCCATGTGATGTATCTTTCTACCTTCTGCGAAAATTGACTTCAAGGGTTCATGATCCGTGTGAATAAAAAAATGCGTGCTTATTAAAAACTTGTGGAACTTAGTGACTCCAAATATAATACTTAACACCTCCTTGTAAAGTTGAATATAATTCCTTTGGGCAGTGGAGAGCGTAGCCGATTCGAATGCAATTGGACAGTCAACACCATCAATTTCATGACTTAACACAGCACCGCCGACGCTATACGAACTGCTATCGCATGTTAGAATTAACGGCTTTTTCGGATCAAACAAGACCAACAAACATTTTTCTAAAATTATTTCTTTACTTTTCTTAAAAGCTTCTTCACACTGACTCGACTAAGACCAAGGAAAACCCTTCATTAGCAATGAACGCAAGGGCTCTAAAATGTCAGGTGACATGTTTACAAACTTATGATAATAATTAAACAATCCTAAATACGATTTAAGCTCACTGACATTATTAGGTCTGGGAGTGACAGCTACCTTACTGACTTTAGACTTTGACGGACGAAGTCCTTCCCTACTCAATTGATAACCTAAAAATTCTAAATCAAGAACAAAAAATTCACTTTTCTCTGGGTTAATTTTAACGTTGTACTCGTTAAGACGAGACAAGACTTTGTGCAACGTTACACTACACGATTCGAAATCAACACCTGCGAGGAAAATATCATCTTGGTAAGCTTCACAATAATCAATACCAGAGAGAATATTATCCAGGACAGACTGAGAAATGGCAGCAGCAGACGACAGACCAAAACAGAGACGATTACACACATACAAACCATTTATAGTATTGACTGTCAACAACGGTTTGCTATCGTCACTAACCTGTAATTAAAGATAGGCATTTGTAAGATCAGTGTGACAGAAGACTGTACAATTAACAAATTTATGAAAGAATTCATCAATTCTAGGCAGTGGATACTGCTCAGTGTCCACAAATATGTTGAATGTGACTTTCAGATCTACACAAATACGTGTTTGACCTGACTTTTTGGGTACACAGACAACCGGTCTAGCCCACTAAGAATGCTTGACTTTGGTAATTATACCTGAAGATGCCAACCTTTTTAACTCAGATTGAACCTCACTTCGCAAGGCAAAAGGTACTGTGTAGGCTTTATGAAAGACAGGTACAGTGTTGGGTTTGACGTTAATTTCAATCTTGAACTTTTTAACTGGTAGGTCATTACCTAACTTAGAAAAAGCATATGGGTATTTTTGTTCTAACTCACGAAGGTTGGCGCGTGCTGCAGGCGGCGTTACTGACTCTACTGACTTGACAAGATTCACCGTGCTTGTACCACGCAACCTCTCCCTCCAGTCTGGTATGAGACGATTTAATCAGATTACTGCCAACAATGGAGTACCAGTCTTATTTAAAGAGACAATTAAAGGCATATCTGAAAGCAAATGACCATTCAAATCAACATTTACATTTACACTACCTAAGATTTTCAACGACAATTGGTTTGCTGCTTGAGTCTACCATCAAATTTAGACAGGTTCGTATCACATGCGACTTCTTTGCATACACTCAATGGTACGATGGTAAAAACTGAGCCAGAGTCCAAAAGAAAAGATACTAAACGGCCATTGATATTTAACTTCAGATGTACTAGTGACAAATCTTCTATTGGGGCATTTATCTTCGCAAATCTTTTTTGTGCTGACGGATTGTTTACGCACAAAACTTTTTCTAATTTCTATTAAATTGTTTTGAGTTTTATTAACGGAATTATTTGCAACTAGAAATTTTTCTAAACGAGAAATTTTTTGATAAACTTCTAAGAGCCATTTGAAGCTATGTTTATGGCTATTTCATAGTTCTAATAGATTTTAAAATGTGAATTTGTCAAAATATGTTTTTATTAATCAAAATAATAATTTATCTTCACCCAGTGTCATGTGGTTGCAGACATACTACACATAGTTGTTACCAGAGCTCTGCGTTGCTGACAAAGACGATTGTGACTTGCTTGAGCCGCAAAAACGAGAGGTGTGACACCTGGATCCGCAAAGATAACAAGTCCAAGATGACGCAGAGCAAGACTCTGGGGTGTGTCTCAGATAACATTGAGCACATCTCTTAAAGGATTTGGCGTTGTGTCGATTACTTGAATTATTCTGATGACGTGATGGGGATTTCGAAGCTGACCTTCCACGGATTCTAAACGATGGGTTCGAGTGACTATTATAGTTTTTATTGACTGACCTTGCCCTATAACGAAACCAATTTTTGGAGACAGCATTCACATCAGAATCGAGACTTGCTTGTTGTTGAAAATGATTGCCATAGCTGACTTGTTAGCATTTTCTATTGCTAATACTAGTTCACATCCCTTATCAAAGGTCAACGTATTATCTTCTACCAGGAGTTTATTGATCATAATCTTTTCCCGTAGTCCAACGAGTTGATCTCTTAAGGCTCTATCCAGATGATCACCAAACTCACAACGGATTGACAACCTTTCTAGATCAGTTATATAGTCCATAAGAGGTTCGCCTTCATTTTGCTTACGGCTATGAAACTTGAAGGTCTCACTTATAACCTTAGATGTCGGAGAATAATGTCCTTTCAATACTTTCGAGCAATCTGCGAAGGTGGACTGACTGACGATGTTCGGAGATAGCTTGTTTCTCAAAGTTTTATATGATTCCGGACCTAACAAAACTGTAAGGAAATTCTTGAAATCAGGCACATCATTTATAAGAAAATACGCATCTAGACGATCCAAAAACTTTTCTATTGGTTCCACTTGTTGATTAAAATGACTGATATTCATGTTGAAACAACCTTCTTGCCGTGGTTGCGTACCATTATTAGTCTTGACTCCAGTGCTCATGATTAACTTGAAAACTTCGATAGTAAGGAAATACTACTCTTAATAATACGTATCTCGTCGCCAAAATGTTATAACGTGGGTTTATGATATTTAAAATAAAAAATAATGGACTTGTTTAAAACGATTTGACATTTATTTTTATACAAGAAAACCTCGATTCTTTTTTATCATTGACACACTTGATATTGACTCATATAAACTAATTATATGACAACAGCTACAACAGATTTTCATTAAACAAATGTCGAAAATAAGGTAGGCGGAGTACCGGTATTTACAGATTCGTCTAGTTACCCGCTCGCCGCCTCCCATTGTCTTGCACTAGGTATTCCACAATACTGAGATTTTATATTATTGTTGCTCGACTTTTTAATTTAATTTTGTTGATTAGCACCCACATTTATTCATCTTTCCCTCATTTATTGGATGGTTATTATTCTCTTCAAAAATAAATCTAATTTTAGGAAGTCAACATGTCCAAACAACCAACTTACGTGAAATATTAACCTTTAAAGAGTATCACGTAGAAAGTAGAAGTTAAATTAAATTGTTTATCAATTATTACTTATTTTGTATTTGTACGTATTTTTTAAAATAAATTCTTTTCGTTTCAACAAATCGTTTATGAACAAATGCAAGAAAGGCATAAAATTGTTAAGTTATTTTATGCTTATGATGAGTAATAAAACTATCGCTAAGAAAGATTTTATTTGCCAAACATGTAATCCGAATAAAGCTTCCAGGAAGTCGTATGTAATCATTTAAGAAATAATCATTCCTCACGATTATACGATGTTTATAGCTTTGTTTCTTTAAAGGACGGCTACTAGGACCTTCACGGGGGATTTTTATTAATTAGTGGCGGATTACGGGGCCAAAGTGCCGGTTTTGATAAATTATTTTTTTTTCTAATATGAAGCTTAACGTTTTATGACTTTTGACAATTGAGTATGTATACCATTTAAATATGCATAACTATACAAAAAGTTTCATTGATAAATATTATTTCGTTTTAAATTTAAACGAATTTGAACTTCAAATATTGTTAAGTGGCATAGTATTGGTGCTTTTACCCTATTAATAATATTGCTTATATATCTCATTTTGCGACACTTGCATATAAACGTAAGTGCTATTATTTAAATTGTATGTGAAAGACAGTTATTACCAACAAACACACAAGGTGCCTGTATCAGAATGGCCCGACTTGCCACATTTAGTATACAATAAAGGGTTTGGGTAAAAAAAATCTAAAAACATGGATTATTAATACTCCTCATTAGCACGTACATTTAATTATGAAAAATAAAAAATATTATAACCTCCTTGATTTAAAGTAGGTTTAGTTTATGATGTTTGGACCTCGTCCGAAATGTAAAACGTCTGACGTTTTTTGCTCAAGAACATACATAAATAACGATAACAAAAGTATAGCTTTCTTGAGAAATCACGAAATTTATTCGAAAATCTCAAATTGCTGTAACTTCTGACCCGTAGAAGATAAATTAGTAAATATACATATTTCGAAAGGAAATGTAATGCTCTACAACTCCCTGTCTAACGACTTTTCTGAAAACATAAGGCTGAGGAGTTAGAAGGACAACTTCGACGAAACATGCAACGCAAAATAAGTTTTTCAAAAATTACAGATTTGCGCTGGAAACAATCTTGTAGGAAACTTAAGTACCTTGTATTTTGTAAGGAATACTTTTTACGGTACGACGCACCATTTCCGAGTTATAAGCGAAAAACAGACAAAAGAGACCTTCCCCCCCCTAACCAGGCATGGCTAGGGGCACGGATTTTAGTATCTTTGCCTCCTTACTACCCGCAACATATTTTTCAAGAGAAAAATACTTCTGACCTGCAGAAGATAAATTAGTAACTATTACATATTTCTAAAGGGAACTGAATGCTCTACAACTTTCTGTCTAACAACTTTTCTGTAAAACATAAGGCTGAGGAGTTAGACGGACAAGTTTGACGAAAAATGTGAGGCAAAAAAAAGTTTTTCGAAAATTATCGATCTTCGCTGGCGAATATCTCGGAAACTAGATATAACACATAGAAAGAAAATGAATATAGACAGTCTTGTAGGAAAGTTAATTGTCTTTTATTTGGTAGGGAATACTTTTTACCGTACGACGCACTGTTTCCGAGTTATAATCAAGAAACCGAAAAGAGGGACTTTCCCACCCACTTTTAGTATCTTTGCCTTCTAACTACTACTATTCAGCTAACTTTATTTTACACAGAAACTCAATGCTCAGTAAATTATCTTAAAAGCGTCTTTTGTTTTGTTTTAGCAATTGTTACATAACAAATGTTATTTATCTGACAAATATCAATAATTTTCATATGTTTAAAAAAATAAGATAATTTCGTTTTTAGCAAATATCTAGTAAGCCGTAAACGTTTTTGTAAAAAACAAAAGCATAAGTAAACTGATCTCAAAAATAGCCAAATCTTTTTTAACTTGACCGACTTCGTATCTCTTACAATTTTCGAGATCCCAATAGGAAGCATCGAAATGTGGACACACTGTATATTTATTATTGAAACTTTCTGTATAGTAATGCATACATAAATGGTATACATATTCAACCAAGTCATAAAAGGCTTAGTTTTATATTAAAGTTGAAGTCGACCCCCAAGGTCCCAGCAGCCGGCTTATTAATAAACGCAGCTATAAACGTAATGATTTTATACAACTTGGTGGAAACTTTATTCGGATCATATGTTCAGGAAAATAAAATTTTTATTAGAAATATCTCCGTAATAAACAAAAAGATTTAATTTTAAATGATACCATGAAAGGCATTTATTAGAATCCGTTTTCGGATTATTTTCTTCTGTCTCACTGATTAAACCTTCTTGGCATTTTGTAAATTTATTTCTTGTATTTACCAACATCGGATCCTTTTTTCCACTTGGTTTCTCCTTTTTATTATATTTTTGAGTTTCAGAATTGGTCGTATGAGCATATTGAGTTTCTAAAATTAGATTTATTTTCATAAAAAGTAATTATAAAATAAATAATAGAAAGAATGCAACGGTTCTCTTTAACGTAAATGCCCTAAGTGACAGTCGTCTTAGCACAGTCACGTTCTGGGAGTAATTAAACGCTTACGATTGACATATAATTTTTATTTGCTGGAATTAATGCAACATAAAACTTAGAACTAAAAATGTTAGATAACACAGAATCATATATCGTAATGACTTGTGCTGTAATAACAATAATTTATCCGATGGCGGTCTACAAGAAACCGGACGCATTTACATAAGTGCGTTTATCCTAATTCGATTCAGTACCTTCTACACGTTTCAGTAGGGTATGGGTTTGTGTGGGTTAAAAAATCACGATTTATCATTTTGCTTTATTCACTTCCACAACTGCTAGAACATTCATCTTACTAAGATTATTGTGTAGTTCATTAATACTGAGAATCGTCGTTTTCAATATATGCTTTGTATTATTTTAAGGATTATCTTTTTTGTTCGAGTTTTTGTGTTTTTAATAGTTAAGCCAACAAAAGTCATTATTTGTTGTTATTATGTAATGTAAAACCTCATTATAATTGTATGATATTTTCCCTGATAATACACAAAATGTGGAAAAACATCCGCTGATTTACAGATATTCTCGGTATAATTACCAATGGGAAGCGGCTTGCAATAGCAGACGATACATGTACATAAGCGAACAAATAACAAACCGCTATACCAGACTAATGAAAATTTTGTGAACGTTTTAAAATATGGATATCTTTAACACTACAGTTTTAATTGTTCTACCTTTGTTATTTCCTTCCATCGCCTGTATTGTAAGTATGGCTCATTTTAAATTTGTGAACGTTTCATCTTGCGTATTTTTAAGCAAACCTTGTACAAACTTGTACCCGAACACTGTGAAGTTAAAAACATTAACAAAAGTCTCGTGAACATGAATATTGGAAAATGTTACAAACTTAGCCGAACCGAATTGTATCTAAATGTGAGCCTTTCCTTGCGGGTAGATATTCTAAATGATGATATGGCACAAGTAAGTTCTAATCAATGATGTTAATTTCTATTTGTTTTACCTCTTATAAACAAATTTTAAGGTGCTGATTACCGGTTATCAATTCAGGAGTAATGAATACAGAAAAGGACCTATTGAGTTTATGATGGGTGTGTGTTCATTCTTTTTATCTAAAGATTTCGACATACCTCACATGCTCTCCTACTCAAATTTGAAATGTCCTCTAAGAAAAGTAAATATCAGAATACGTTTCAGTTATTCTATCAATAGGAATTCAATTAATTTATTTTAGGGTGCTAATTACTACGTCTATAAATTATCTCCTAATGCTACAAATATGCCACCTCTTATACCGGAAGGAAGATGGAAGATTCAGCTTGATTTTTTGTACTTAAATCGATACACTATTTTCTCTGTCGAGTGGTATTTTGGTATTGAATATCCTATAATATTTGGATAAACAAAACGAGTGTAGCACTTTAGTTTTCTTATGCAATTTTAAATTTTGGTTACTGATACTCGTTTGTAAATTAGTTTTTCGTCAAAAAATAAAGCACAAAAGTTGTGAGATTGCACTGATTTAAGCACGAAGAATATATTTAAAATTGTAGTTATTGTAATAAGTTAGCCAGTTATATTGTTTGATGTTATTGCCGTAGAGTGGTTACAAGGTGATAGAATAAAGCACAATAAAGTTTGCAGCATTTAAATATTTTCTTTTTGTAAAACGTAGCTACATTTTTCGATATACATATGTGACAGGCCCCAAAGAAAGGGTGTTTATACCTAAAGCATACTTAAAATACACATTTAAAGTTTCTCAACACTATTTTGCTTGTTACATTTAGTTTTGCTGTTTATTCGTGATTTGAGCATGGGGGATGTTATCAGCAGACTGAACCTAACCGTATTACTAACTGTGAATTTAAAATTTGAAGAAAATCTACGTATTTTAATAGTATTGGTGATATGTTTCATTTTGCAAGGTAAGTACTTGTACTAAAGTTGTATATGAAAGACGGTGACCAACAAGCATAGAAGGTGTCACTGTCAAAATGGCCCGACAATAAAATATTGATAAAGGGTTTGAGTAAAAAATCTAAAAACTTGAATTTTAAATGGTCTTCATTAGTACGTACATTTAATCATACAAAAGTAAAAATTATTTAAAACATCAGGGCTTATAACCTCGTTGATTTAAAATAGACTGAACTTATCATGTGTGGGTCCCGTCCGAAATGTTAAATTTCTGAGCCTTTTTTGGACAACAACCTGTGGACGTCTAATTTGTATGCTTCGATGATTTTGTTACCCTGCAGTTTTTACTGTGCAACTTAATTGGTGGGTTGCCTGAAAACATTGGACTCATTTGCGGATACTCAGCGGCTTGATTTTAAGACCATGGGTACAGTTCCCAGAAATTACTAAACATACTTATGTGAATTTTGTCAAGAACATTGCAGATAAACAGATTCCAGATGCATAAGTAGTTCATAACAGATCACTTGTTTGCATTATCTGTAATTAAAATTTAATTATGCTTTGATTAGAAGAAGCTAAAATTATTTATTTATTTACCGGTCTTTACAGTTGCTGTTTAATAGTTTTTATCTTACTGTGCATAATTTCAGTCATTATGTAACAATTAAATATTCGAAAAATATTTGTTTAATAATTGCAGATGCATTACAGTAAGTATTAAGCTACTATCCAAGTACACGTAACTATCTTACTTATTTGTTTTATTATGAAGATAAACCAAAACTATCTTACCACAACAATTCAGTTCGGCTTCATGAAAAAGAAAAAGCAAAGATATATACACCTTCTGGACTGACATAAACGAGATGCCTCAGATCGTTTGTGTGGGCGTCGCACACTGGGACCTTGAATAGGGCGATCCCGTTCCAAACTCAAAAAGCCAGTTTTTGCGTCTTAGAATCTTATTTTAAATAATAAACTAAAAAAAGGCATAAATATATAAAATAATTTCGTTTTCTTTATTTAAATTTTGAAAGCAATGTAATTTGTAGGTAAACGTTGAAGCATTTAATAATCGTTTCAATAAATAATGTAAAGAATGTAAAATTTCAGCGATACCTGATTTCAGATAAAAGCTAATAATGAATCTAATCAGAATTATCAGAATCAGTAATTTGAAGGTCCTGCATTGATGTCGAAGCTAGCTGATTCACGTCCACTGTTAACATATTACAACCATGTGGATCGAATGATTTCCTCCTTAAAGTTGGTAATTTTCGTAGACTAGTGCTCAATGGATCGGAAGAAATTAAGAGCCTATTAAAAATGTCTGTAATGTTAAGAAGTCTTGAAGTCTTTCGGCTAAAATGTTCTTTGTAGGCTTTAAAATCTTTATGTCGGGAATCCTGAGCTTCCTCGCTAAGTTGCCCGATTGGTAACAAGGCATGTGAAATAATTTTTGGACCGTGAATTAAAATCTTATACACGGTGGGACTCATGTAGTTCCACGGATATAATCTTATGTACAATTTGGCTGTTTCTAATATTGTTTGTAGAATCATACAAAAACACCTTATCAGATCCTTATCAACTCCAGAAGTAGCTGCGGACACTTTAAAATTTTGAAAAAACTTCCTAGCTACATTACCATCATTACTATTACCGTAACCTGGTTTATGTTGGTTGACCATAAGCAATATTTTTCTGTTAAATTGCTGTTGAAGAATTTTGTTGCAGCTCTGAACAATATTTTTATTTTCTTTGGTGACTAGCCAAGATTTAACAGGTAATTTATATGTCAGTTGCAGAACAAATTCGAAAGTCGTTATCCAGGCGTGCAATACTGAAATCCCAAACGACAAGAAATCATCATTCACAGTTCTGGCCAACATTTGCCCCAAATCATT
The DNA here is from genome assembly GCA_011009095.1 of Ignelater luminosus. NCBI lineage: Eukaryota > Metazoa > Arthropoda > Insecta > Coleoptera > Elateridae > Ignelater > Ignelater luminosus. Next base: position 65,469 of record VTPC01005756.1, read on the forward strand.
AAAATTCTTAGTTGTGGCACCACACAGAAAGCACCGAAGAGAAGATTTTGTTTCAGTTACACAATTACATTACACAATTTGCCGTCTACCATTGAAAACCGTTTTATGTGCTGCAGAATATTCTTTGTCATCGATTGTTAATTTTGTGTCGTGCAATTTTAGAGTTTGCTCGTCTATATCTTTTTAATTTTTGGCAAACTCTTCAGTCTCTTTTCGATGCTGGAGACTTATAGGCCTACAATAACGACAGAACGATGGCCGAGGATTATTCCAGACAACAATATCTTAATTAATTTCCGATTCCAATCGCAATGGAACAAGAGATGTTAGGAATACGAAGTTTCGAGACGAATTTTGGTTTATATTGCGTGTGGCTGGAACTAGAATCAAATCCCCACTTTAAAACTAAAGTTAGAGAACTCGATGAATCTAAACATTTAAAAACATTTTTTTGAGCTGACAAGAGACGACAGGCAGTATGATCTAAAACTGACTGCACTGGTACCTCCGCTTCATTTTGTGTTATTGAAATATTTTGTAGATAACATTTTGATTGTAGCATTTAATTATTTGTTTTGTGAAACATTTCAACATTTTTCCATATAATGTATATGGCCGGCTTCGAGGAAAGAGCATTTACACCTAAAACATACTTTTTGAAAAAAAATGTGCTTAAAGATTCCCAACAATTTTTTGTTTGTTACATTTAGTTTTGCTGTTTATTCATAATTTGAGCATAAGCAATGTTACCAGCAGCCTGAACCTACTCGTATTACAAATAGTGAAGATAGGTACCGTTGCCAAAAATCACTACAAATATGTGAATTTTGTCAAAAACATTGCAGATAAACAGATTCCACATTGGTAAGTAATTAATAACAACTTAATTGTTTGCGTTATCTGTAACTAAAACCATAGAGTAATTAATATAAGTAGAGGAATAATTACAATGTTTTAAATGTAACCCAAAAATGTACCGTATAATAGGTGGCGATATACTTAGCCATCTAGAGGACGGTACAAAAAGTTTAACAGCATTTTTTTGCACCTAAAACTGCAGTTTACAATACATTTAATACACGAAAAATATTTAGTTGTTGAATAGACGTACTTAATACCTCTTCGTGTTGTTGCAATCATTATAAAACAAAAAAAGTATTATTTATGTTGCCAGTAATGACAGCTGAATTTCAGTCAAAATACGAATGAATAAAATGGGATACATTTGAGGGTATACAATGAAATTCTTAATTATTTATTTCTTAAACGGTCAAGACTAAACTAAGAATTAGAATTTGATATTTTTATTAAAGCAAGATTCTCTAATTATCATTTTGAACGTCTACAGAAATAATTCAAAGTACATTAATTTATAAAAATAAACTTTTCTTTAAATTCTAGTTGATAAATGATTTAGTTATTGTTAGACTACAATATATATGTTTGTTTTTTACGACTTGTTGTTGTAACGCTGCACTTCTACTATATGTAAATACTAGTTACTTGCAACACGTAGTTTGTATGTAGTTCGTATTTAAGAGATGAAACTTTTCCGTGTATTACTGGGCCGGACAGCATAAAAAGTGTTTTCTTATAAATCACTTCGCATATGCAGGTATTTCCAGTTTAGACGTTTAGAAAGTTTTTTTGTTTACTTATGTATTTCTTTTCCAAAACAGTACTCTTAGAAACAATTTTGTGATTTCAATAATGAATGTATTTGTTAAGATTTCGTTTTGATCCATTCTATATTAAAACAAAAAGTAAAGTAATATAATAGTGTCTGACTATTTTTTAGGTGCAAGACCATAATTTGAAGCACAAAATGCAAGCGTGTCCTACAAAAAAGTTAACGTGTCCCCATGCAGCTTTGAATGCCTATAACTGTGTAATTAAGACAAATTGAGTATACGTTCTACGGGTGTATGCACAAAGAATTTGGACAAAAGACTATCGGTTTAACTCTATGAGTACGTGCAAAACAATTTACAATTGTTGCAACTGTCAGTTAGTTAAAGTTATTCCCAACATATGTAGTTTTAAAATTTGGTTAATTCAGTTTTGCTTTTAATAAGTAGGTAAGGAGTCTAAATAAAAATCAGCGTTGCCAAATTTTATCAATTATTATACTCATAAGAACAAAAAATACCTCTAGATACTTTTTTCCAATAGAAATTCCAAAAAGCACACTATATGGTATTTGCATACGGACTGATACAGAAAAGAGTAAATGGATCTGGAAAACATGCCAGAAATATATCACCAATGTTCTTGCAACTTAGAATTAGTCTTCGTTAACTTCAGTAAAATATTGTTTTAAAAGCTTATTTTCTAGCAACCAAATACATGCTTGCTTTCTTGAGATATTTCATAATTTCGGTGCAATTTTGTATATTTGCCTAAGTTCACGAAGACTAATTTCAAGTTTACGGTGAGCCACCTTTGCAAGAGTTTCTTTTTCCTTTGGTAACATTATTATGGAAGGTCTTCCAGATCCTTGCAATTTATAATATATATATAAATACCATAAAGTGTGCTTTTTGAAATTTTCATTGCGGCAAAATATCTAACAGTATAGGACTTTTTAGTCCTTATGAGTATCATAAAATTTGGCAATAGCTTCGTGCCAAAAATTTTCATTTGAGCACTCCATACTTTTAAGAATGGTCTCTTGTCTGGATGTAGTCTGCTGGGAGAGTGATGTTCGGTATTTTTAAAATTCCGATGAAAAGATTTCTTTTATCAAAAGCCGCAAAACTTACGCAGATTTTTTTAAAGTGTTGGTTCTCATTTCGAGAACACATGTCTAGCAATTAACGACCAATCATTATTGTAGAATTCTTTTGGATACGTTTTGACATGTTTCGGAAAAATACACGAAAATAGTATAAAAGCTCCATAGTGTTAGCTTCTTCATAAATGGAGATATTCTAAAACTGTAAAGTTAAGCGAGTTAACCAGTCTAGAAATTCATAGAAATCGGACAGGTTAAGAGGTAAAAAAAACAAAGAAAAGACTTCCAAATTTTTACATACTCGCGAATTCTTTTTAGATGTTTCCGAAAGAAAAGAATTTTAGAAATGATGGAGTTGTTGTTTTCGTTGATAGATGATAGGCGAGTACAGTCCAACATGAAACACTTTATAATATCAACCATGACTTACAAGGAATAAAAAAAGTCACAAAAATGAAATTTGCTATAGGCTCAACAGTTGTGAAGTTTCAAGACGTATTGAAAATGTTCCAGAAGGTCAAAGAGATCAATCCTTGAATAAATAAGGAAGTATTTTGCAAACCATTAAAGTATAAAAGTAGAAGCGTCATCGTCAAATGTAGGGTATACACAAAGGACTTTTTTCTCCTTAAATTTTGTACACCTATTGCCATATACAAAAACATTTCTCAAGTATTACCGCATTGGCTCGTATTCCCGACATATTCCCTTTACAACCTTGACAATGCTGGAGTCATTGCCTATATTTCCTAAAATATTGCCAACATTTCCCTAACACTGCTACATTCCCCTAATTATTAGTTCTACTATTTCCAGCTACATGCCTAAAACATTCCCGTTTTTCCGCGTCATCTTAAAATGCTCGTAGCAGAAAGAATTGTCAGAAACATGGCGAAAAAAAACATTTTTCATATTGAAAAAGTAGTAGCTAATTTAACTGATTATTTCAAACTTTACAAAGCTCTTAAGTTTTCTGGGACAAGACTTATCCGCTGCCAACATCAAGAAAAGATTTTAAAAGTATTGTCTTTGTCATTACAGAAATTGACCTTCGCTGCCGATCGTTTAGGAAACTTCGCCGACAGCGCTGCTAAATAATTTTTTTAGAAAACCAATCTCGATTGATCTCAGCTTTCAATAAGCAAAACTCCTTTTTAATGAGAGAGATACAATATATGAATCTTGTGGATCCTTTTTAAAGAAGTTAGAGGTCTTTAAAGATTTTTATTTTTGTTTTTCTGATTCAAAACTACTGATGCAATTCTGTTCAAATTTGATATTATAGCTGAATCTTTACCCTTTTGGGACGAGGTGACAATTATTCTTCTTGTTTTGTTTTTAGTTAGACAATAGAAATAGAACAATAAAAAAGCATTACGTTCCTTGATTTATCAATTGCAACGGTGCAGCACTGGATTTGCAGATCCCTCCACAATTCTCTCTGACCGTCCCTAACATAGTATCATAGAAGTTTTGTAGCAAGTTTGCTATCAAACTCATCCTATTCTATCCGTTGATCGCGTGGAGCGTTCTGGTTACCTGATTACCAAATTTCAATAGGTCAAAAAGACTTAAGCCATTAGCCATCATGATTTTGATTTTGTCTTCCCAATCGCCATAAAGTTACCTGGCTTGACCATTGAAAACAAGTGTTCCTTGCTGTAATCACTACCACTCTTTTAAAGAACCTACTGACTAGCTTTACTTCGTAATTTCCCAAATTTACAGGCGTATTACTGAAATCGACACTAAAAATGTGTTTTGTTATCGAGATTTTTGCAAATTTTTAAAAGACAATTGCGTTGCTTGGTAGCTACAAAGATTTTCCTCTTCCGAAAAATTTAGTTTATCTAATACCGCTATATTCTGTAGGAGATTTTTGTAAGTGGATTGTAAAAAGATTGTTAGATATCTTTGAATTTTCTCCTAACGCAACAGGAAGGATCTTCAATTATTTCAATTTACTCTGCTCTTAAGTCAATTAACTTCGTGTCTTAATTTATTATGAATCACCCTTTATATACCAACATTTTACGGACACTCTGTATAACATACATTACCGTATTTTTTTAATAAGACATGCAGAGAAAGCAGAGAATGAGAATTAAATGGCATTGCGTTTTAAAATTTCAGGTATTGTATACTGTGATATCCAGGTTTCAATTTTAAATTTCGCGCGTTAGAAAAATAGGTTACCATCACTGCATCTTAGAAATGTTTGGAAAGAGTGGGATGGGGTTGGTGATAGGATGGGATGCTGGGGGTTGGGGGAGAAACACGCGCGCTCTTGAGTTGTGGCTACAAAAGGGGTGAGATGGACCGGGAGACTGAAAAATTACTTTACTGTTGATGTAAAATACATTTTTGATTTTTATTGAAAAATAACATGTTAAGGGTGAAGTGAACTCAATTATCTATTTTTATTTTTATTTTATATTTGTGATTATGCTGAGGTAGACGAGATTTAAACAGATATTAAAAATTGCTTGTAAGAAACCACGTGGCTTTCTTTGTGTTTATGTAACAATCATGCATCTCATGTAGACTTTTAATGTTTATTCAACTGTTTTATGTGTTATAAATGCAGGCATTTTGAATGCTTTTAATATCATATTTCACTAAATATATTTTTCTTTGTTGCAATTGTGAAACGAAATTAAGAAAGCTTTTGTATTGTATCTTGTGATCACAGATAAAGTTTAAAGAATAATGGAATTTAGTTTGGACTTCAGATGTTTTAAATATTACAAAACAACATACAAGACGATTAGATTTATTTTCATATACTAGCATTTGTTAACATGGATGTTCTGATACTCAACTGTGACATGTGAGCACCAGCAAATATTAAAAAACGCACATGAATTTAATGGTCGATGGCTCTCTTTATTAAAGTATGAACTGCCTTGGTGTTATCTTAACATTTTCATCCGTGGTGGCAGTCTACATTCTCCATTGTTTTTGTGTGTTTATTTGTTATAAATGTTTCCTCTTGCAGCATTCTCCACCCTTGGGCAGCAGTTATTATTATTTGATTATTATGTACTATTATGACCCGAAGCACTATCTTAATAGTTCGGGTGTTTCTATTTATTATGTTTATTTGTGGCACGAAGCACCATCTTAATAGTTCCGTGCTTTTGTTTATATATTTATTGCGGGGAATGATAGACTGTTCACAATTTTTGGCTACGGCCGGAGACTAAGGAGCTATTGTAATAGAGTACGCTCTCTTTCCTTTGTCTTTGCTAACATACTCTTCAGTTTCGTTTGATGATGAGTGCTATAAGTACATATCCGAGTAATGGAGAGAGCAGGACTAGTTTAATTTATGTTGCAACAAGTGAATTTGTAATGTGCATTATGTTGTGTGTTCCGAACATTTGTAACGGGCCAGTGCTCAAAGGTATGCACAAGTCCCGTCCAGACCAATGGTTGATGTTAAATCCCGTAGCTCATGCCGCAGATGGGGTGGATTCTCAAATAAACTTGGCTAATCTCTCACAA
>VTPC01005757.1:8177-20681 GCA_011009095.1 Ignelater luminosus
TTTTTTAAATGTGAACTTTCTTTTGAGACACCTTGTATTAACGGTATTCAATTAAGTGGTTAAATTCCAAAAGATTGCCTACATCATCAAAGAATTTCAAACAAGATAATTAAAATAAAGATATTATTTGTTGGAGAAGATTCTCATTGAACTAAATCTAGATTCTTCCACGAGAGATTGACATCTGAAATCGGCAGCTTGAGTGAGTTGTCGAAGGGATAAACGACATGGTCTTGTAAACAAAAAGTGAAACTTCACCCCTACATAAATAAAAGCTACACCCGCAAGTAGAAAACACTAATTAGCACCCAAAAAAGCCCGAAGCAACTTACTCCCAAGATTATTAGGGCTTCAGAAAATAATAATCCTACATAGAAATATAAAACGGGAGCTGATAATCCAAGTAAGAAGATAAAGAAACTAGAAGGGTCATCATGGTGTACAAATACAACTAACACTAAGACACTCCTAAGAACGCGCTACACTAGGTGATGGTTAGTGGTACTTACCCTGTATCAACCAAGAAACCAAAACACATCCGGTAAGAATTAAACATCACAAGTCTACGTTTGCATCTGACGAAATACTTATTCGCACAAAACACCGAAAAAACTAACCAATCAGCAGGTTTTGTAGACTATGAGAAGGGTAAGATTTCATAATTTCTGGCAATAGCAAAAATGCCCCAGAAAGTGCATCAAAGTCATTGGATAACAAAATGGCAAAGAGAAAACTGAGAACCGTCTTACGTTATCAGCAGCAAGCAGACCTAAAAAACGTATGTTTTTTGAAAAGAAAAAGCACACTTACACTTAACATTAATTCTACAATTTAATCAAAACTAAGTTTTTGAAAAGCGCACTACACTAACCAATCGTAACTAACTCTACACTTTAACAAAAAACGAGTTTAAACACATTTTTAAAAAATTATACCTACACTAAACATTGAAAAACTACAATTTAACAAAAAGGAATTTTGCAAAATTTTATTTTTCCCCAACTACAGAGAATTATTTCTTTTTTATTTTTTTATAAATGTTTAGTGCGTAAAAAGTGTGTAATTAGAATTTCTGTAAGTATTTCAAAGCAACCCCGTATAAGACGATAATCATATATTCAGCTTACCAATGGGACTTGGATAAAGAAATGTCACAAACGTGAATTATTAATTTATATTCAACGCCCCTAATTAAAGATAAGAGAAACTCGGAGAAACTTATAAATAAAATAAATAAAAACATGAACAATCAAACCCAAGTTAATGAGAATTAGAATAGATAAGAATACAGTACAAATATTTTAACAATCGGAGGAAAAGGAGTTTTAACAACGCCTAATTTCTATAAAAAACACAACTGTGGTTGTAAAAGAATTAAAGGTCTATTCACATTATACGTCACGTCAACGTCCCGTCACGGACCGTCACCGTCACGTCAAAATATCGTCGGCGAGACAAGAAAATCTCGTAACTCCCGTGAGTTAAATTTTACAGTAGAGAGTATTACGTGGTTGAGATACTATTTATTAACAAACACATGAAAGCAATAACCTACAAATACTTTTATTAACAAGAAAGGTAACCTTAATGTTTGATTTTACCGCGTTTTTCAAGTTGAACTTGATAGAACATCATTTTATCTGAAAAAATTGGAGTTACGAGTTTTACGAACTTTAGGTTGGGTTTTTAAGAGTGGAGATACAAGGATTTCAGAAAAATACAATTTTAAAGCAAACACTTTGAGGGTCAAGATTTTGTTATAAATATAATACGTAAAGAAATATACATTTTCAATACATTAACAAACAAAACATAAAATAACATATAACATAAATAGAAATGTTTATATTAAAAATATAAAGAAAAATTTAAGAATAAACAAAATACATCTCTTTTAGTTATGAGGTTTATTGTCATAAAATGCGTGATAATCTTTTTCTACGCTCGTTTTTAAAATCTGTAAATGATTAAACTTTTCATTCTTTATGGGAAGCCTCCCTTTGTAAAGTGCAGGTAGTTCCGCGAAAGGTATGGCTGTAATATTATTCATTTGAAGGGGTAGGTTTTGCCATGCTTCGCCAAACCGAAGTTTGTACTGAATCGTTCCATTAGGGTTAATTTTAATGCCCTAAGATCTGTAACAATGGGATCGCCGATTCTTTTTCCCAGACGAATTGATGTTACCAAATTTAGACCACTAAATCTTTTAAAGAAAGTATAGGTAAGATAAAACACTTCATATTGCTTTGGGGTTCGTCGAGCTGATTTGCAAATTTGTATATAATCTGCGGGTAAGTTTATGTTAACACTCTTCAGCTTCCTCTCAATTGTGCTGTGCATGGCATCCACCTCCATCTGCGTGTGGCCGCGCTCAAGATATTTCTGTATAACCACCACACCATTAGCGACAGAAAAGTTTATCAGGGCACTCGCCAGAGTCGAATTCCTATTCTGATAATTGCACCCATCGCTGTACAAGATAATCTCATTCTCTGATTCTTTAAGTGCATTTTTGACAGTCTCTAATTGATAGACGATTATAGTCGAAAATTCATCTGCGGTCAACTTTCCTTCTGTTTCGTTCCATATAAAACAGGTACCGTCTTTGTTTTGGAGGTCGCAAAAATTCATGTTATGCACTGCTAATTTAGTTTTATAGTACATTGCAGACACATTTGTTTTAGGAGCAAGAAGAACCGCTTGGAGATCCATTGTAAAAGTCATACTCGATCACGCTTTATCTTTTTGCTTATCAGTCCCAGCTTCTTCCTTTCTCTTAATGTGGGCATTATAAGTTATTTCATCCATATAGTTTGTTTTAGAACCTTCACAGATATCGCAGGCGTCCTTTTTAGGTGTAAATAAACTAAAATTGTTTTTCTTGAAAAGTTGTTTGAAGGCCGTTTTACTTACATAATTTATGCTTTTTTTACGGCACCATTTATAAAATTCGTACGAATCAGATTTTGATTTCCACAGTGGCTCCAAATACAGTTTTTTGCTTGAAGCCCTCTAGTAATGAGACTCCATTTTTGGCATCTGGTCAAAAAACTCTTCTAAACTTCTCATTTTCTTCTCTCACTTCTTTTTAGGAACTCGTACCCTAGTGTTTTTATCCTCACTATTATTTTCACAAATATCCAGTTCAAAATTTCCATTATGCTTTACGCAATTTCTTACACTCCACTCACCTATGCATAGGGTATTTAAAAACATATTCTTGCAGACCTTTACACGATCTCTTTCAACTTTTAAATAATAGTTCATTGAAATTGAGCGTCTAGATTTTAGGCTAGTACTGTTTAGATATTAAATAAATGTGACCAGGATGTAACTAAAAGCTGCCATAACTAAAAACATTATTTCTTACATAAGCTTAATACGGAATGGTAGGAATACATACATTGATATCAATTTTCGAAACACGCTCTGCAGACGCATCTGGGCCTTTTTAGTTTGTATTTGATTGATAAACCCTACAGGTAGAATCTGAAGGACAATGTCATGTTCTCATTTTGTTTGAATGTCTACTTTAGAAAGTGCTTTCTATACGTTGGATTGCAGGATAGTTCAGAATCTAATTAGAAAAGTTTTTTCATTATGGTGTTTCGTGGTTTTTCATAGTGAGAAACAAGGCTGTAGGCTGAGGTCTTCAGATATTTTACAGTAAAAATCAAATAAAATGCTTTAATTCAGTATTGAAATATTTGAGATAACCAATAATATTTTTCCAAAAAAAAACAAACTAAAAAATAACCATAATATCAAAGTTTTCAATTAAACAAAAACATTTCTTTTGCAAAATAAATATAGAAAGATATCCGTTCCTATCGCTTTTTTCAGACGCACTTTAATATTTACGAGCACAGACTGCTACAGATATATGGCACGTAGGACCTAGGATCCTAGGAATCTCCTTGCACTTTATTTACACTAGAAGCTTCTTTAACTAAAAGTCTTTGTACCTCTACTAGCGAATTCCGACGTGTCAGAATTCATATTAACAGAACACTCACTACGATTTAACTTTCTATTCGAGAAGGCACTCTTTTGGATTCTTTCAATACCTGAGTATCAAAACTATAACTTGAGAAAGCAAAGTTGCAAGCTTTACTGTAAAATCTAATACCTACTGCAGTAATTTAAAAATTTCAAATATTGTGTATTGGTAACAAAACTACTATAATGTAGAGTTTAGTAGAAAATAATATAATCTCAAGCAGTTCTGAAGAAGAAATAACTCAATAATAGCACTTCAATAAAGAATATAATGAAAAGTATTAGAGGAAACGTAAATCTCTATATAGTGTACTAAATTGCACTTAATCCTTTCTGTGCTAGCTTCAGTAGTCAAACTAATCAGATTACTTGTAGAATCTCCCAAGAAATGAAGTAGAACGTGTTCCTCTTTTATAACAACAGAAATTCATTTTTGTAGCACTTAGATAAGAAAAGAAAAATGTTCCAATTATTATTTTTAATTATCATTGTGAAAGAAATTATTTCGGCCGAGTGAATACTTAAAAGTGAAAAAGGCGGAAAATTTTCATGCATGAAAAGTACAGAAAAAAAGTAAAACTTTCAAGAGAAATTTTCCAGATTGAAATCAGGACGACACCCTTACTTTGAGAAAGGTTGCCCTTACCCACATTTCCTAACTTAATAGAACGAGGAAAGTTACTGAAAACTGTATATTGATGTTTTGGTTGCGAGCCCTTCGGAGTTGGGTTAGTTCGTGCTGACGGTTATAAATGCGGGGTCGAACTTGTCCGGCCACAGGTCAAGGCACTGTCTCTGCAGGAAACGGATGTAATCTACTGTCCTGTCGTTATATTGGACACTGGAATTTCAAATACGCTACCCAAAAAGTATCCTTTTGTTCGGTTTTGCTAGTTTAATGTAATGAAATAAGGCATTTTGTGGATTTTAAACAGTTTTGCCGTTTACGTTTTATAAGGGTCTTCTTTTGTTAATAGTGACATCACGAATGAAAGACTGGAATTTTAGAAATCTAAAGTAGAGAATCTAAGCTATAACATGCTACTTTAATAAATAATTGTTGTGCTTTACTAGTAATTTCAATGAATTTATTTAATGTTTAAAGTTTCTTCCTAGTAGTTTAGAGGCTGTTCACTTCTAACTGAAGATGTAAATCAAGATTCGATAAACATACAATAATGTGTCTATTTATCACAATAATTATTAGTACCATAACTTTTCTTTTGAGGCAACTGGAAAAGATGAAAGTTAGTACAGGAACAAAGTTGTGTACTTTCATTAATTGTGAGAAGGTTTTCAGAAAAAGTCAACATTTGCAAACTAAAATGGACAAAAAAATTTTTATTATATCCAATCCATAAAATTTTACATACAGTTTTACAATAAAATATCGCTGCGAATAAAAATGTTAAATAACTTTTTAGAATAATAAATGCCAAAATTGTAGCGCCTTTTTGAACTTTCATTTCAAAATCAAAACTGTTGTTATCATTGCATTATGAGTACAGAATTTAATTAACAATTCAAAAGTGTTTTGACTTTTGTAATCATTGAATAAAGATAGGAGGTAGCTGTGAGGTCCGTATTTTTTGCTGTTCTGACGGTTTGTGGTTTTCTTTGCGGGGTTATGCGAACAACAGGTTGCATAAGATTCAAGAAAAGCCCTCGTAAAAAGCCCGTGTAGGCTCGTGAGCTAAACAGTTGGTTACAAAGTATACGACCACAAAAATAATGGGTGCTTGTTTTTGTTTCTAACAATGTAATGCAATGGAGAAAAGTTTATTTTGGAAATCAAATTATATTGTAGCGTCTAATTTAGGAGTAAAATACTGAAAAGTTTAAGAATTTTATTAGCAATGTTGAAAGTCTTTCTAAGCATAGAATATTTTAAGTAGTTCGAGTTTAGGGCGTTTTAAGAAAGATGTAAATATATCATAAAAGCTATAATGGTACTGAGATCTAAAGGTTTGCATTTAAACTAATATAAAAGTATCAAAGAAAATTGATGAAATAAAAGCTATTTGAGCATAGGAGCTTCAAATTTACGAAGATTCTTTCAATTTCGAAACTTGTAGGGATTTTGGGCAGACCAGAAGCAATAACTACGCCACTGCTAAATAAAATTTGTTTTTATACAAGTGGGCAGTTCAGAATTTAGAAATTGCTGTAGAATCACTATCGTGCTATTATTTTTAAAATGATGGTTTACATTTTTAAAAATAACCAAAGTAATGTAAGAAAATGTAATAAAATAATCTTTAATAAAAGTACTATCTTAAGAATCACTTTGTTTACACTTGAAATATAAAAGAAAAAAAGAACAACAATCCGATTAATTCAATCCCCTTTAATAAGATTACAGTATATTAAGAGAGCCACAAAGGAATTATAAATCGAAATTACTTGTACCTATAAACCTAACAAAGGACTGCTTGAAAGGACATTTGTCATTCCCTATGCGGTGACAAACCTGAGCTAAATTTCTATAAATTAATATGTTAACGCTCTATTCCATAGAGGATATTAAATCAAAACTGGATATGCTAAAACAAGAGAAATCCCAAAAGGACGGTCCTTGTATATGACAAACTTTATTTGAATTTGTAACTGAATATGTTTTGGTGTGTTAATTATCATCCATTACAATTAACGGTAGAACAGAAGCAATGCCAGTTTGTTAATTATTAAAATAGTGTACGTGTTATACGTAAATCTAAAATCAATTTAATTTAAAAAGCCAAATTATACATTAGAAAGCAGAAATTGATTAGGTTATACTTTACAAACTATTTATACAGGGTCGCTAAAAAGTATGGAACACGCTTCCCCTACAAAAACGGTAAGAAATAGACCAATGAAATCTGGGGAACTTAAAGTTTACATTCTTTGCCATGTTTTCAGAAGAAAATTAAAGAGAAAATCTTCAACTGTTTTCCGCGTGGCTGCCATCTCACATAAATAACTGAATAACGCCAAAACTGTTAGGTATAGACTTACACAATGCTATACTGTTACAACCAATAATCAATGTGGAATGAGGGAATATTAAGAATGTCTGATTTAGAAAAAATGAGTAAAATTATGATTCTCGTTTCTCGGTCACTCCGTATAGAAAAAATGATATAGTTAGAATTTTAATAACACTTTCTGAAGATTAGAGATCAAGGTTTATTACTGCAAGGTGAAAAAATTGAATAATGCCGAAACTACACAAAGCATATCTTTATAATCAGCATTGGACGAGAAATAAGAAAATAACTAAATATACAAGGTGTTCTATTTAAGGCAAATAATCGTCCTGCGCAACTTTTCCTAGAAACAGTTTTTCATGTTCTTACAGATAACGACTCTATCTTTCAAGCGCAAACCGTTGGGACACCCTGTATATCCAACTGATAACTTAACTTGTCATATCTTTGGTTATTTATTAAAGGAACATTAAATTTCAGTATCAAAGATTGAATTAAGATTTAGGATTAGCATGTGCATTGTAAATTTAAGGGTTATCTTTTATCGTATCTATTTATTACATGCACTTTGTTCATGTGTAATGAGACTATTAATAAGCCTTGGTCTAACCAATGAAACCGAAGATGTCTGATCTAATAATATCTAATATCGCAGCAAACCTTATCCACACCCAAGCCATCCGATAATGAACAATCTCAAGTATAACAATGTCTCTGGCCACTTTGCTATCCTGCGGCGTACTGTCGTATCAGACGAGAGAGAAATCTTCTAAGATTTCTGACGAGAGCTTTTCACTTATTAGTTACCGACAAGGATTTTTAGAAATCTGTTTTCTTAATTACTTTGGTAATCTTTTATAACCTATTGTTTTGCTGTAAGGATTAACAAGTCTATTTTATAAAAAGCAGTACCGATAGCTGATGAATCAAGGACTTTTAATTTGTGACGCACTATTATCGTTATTTGATGATACATCGTTAAGTTTTATCGTTGAAATAAGGCTAGTTCTTAGAGTACTCGTTATTTGTACTAACTGTAAAAAGACAATCTCTGACAAGTAATAAAAATACTTAGAAAGTTTGCAAAATTTTGGTGAAATTGGAATGTCGCGTCGGTCGGTGAATTTCATGTGAAAAGAATTGACTTTCTACATTCAGACAAAATAGCAGACAATAGGTAGATATCTAGGTGATGTTAATGATACCTGACTAAAAAGAAAGGACTTACAGGTCAAGTAATATCTAGGTAAAGGCTTTGTTAATAGATTCGGCAAGGAAATTGATCAATATAATACCGCAAAATTGATGGTCTAATAAAATACCCAGTTGTCTAGTGAGCTTGGTCATGCGATTGGGCAAGGGTCGGATTGTACCAGTTCACCAGCTAAATAAAATGGGTGACTCCACAGCGTTTTGTAGCGTGATGCAAGAATAATACCAGAATGTATTTTAATGCTCAGTTTTTTTAGTAAGCAATTTGTCAGAATTTCAGTTTTGTGCAATAGCCTATGCTGGTCAAATGACCCAGCTAGGTTGGCAGTTACTTGTCCAGATGCTTGGTAAGTCAACTTACAAAGAAACTCACACATATAATACTAGTGCAAATCAAAAACTAATTTGAAATATAATTATACTGCCAAAAACGTTAACTATTTAGTTTACATGCAAACTGATTAGCAAAGCAATAAAGACTTATCAGGGTAAATGTAAGAGCATAAAGCAGAAATGACAGATTCTGAGACCAAACTGAAAGTTAAAAACAATTGGAACCCTTAAGTAGCCATAGCCAAAGTACAAATCGTATTACGAGGTTACGTTTATGATATTATGATATTTTGCAGTTTATAATATTTTGTTTAATACGTGTATTAGTTAATATTAATGATAAATTAATAATATTAACTTTTTGAAGTTTTGTCCTACCAACAGCTTATATTTACTGAGAATTAATTGAATACCTGTATTACCTATTTTAACTTACCATTTCATTGGGTTAAGTTAGTAAGATGAATTAGATATTTGAAGTTATCCGCTATATTGTATCGTAATTAGTTCATGTATTTGAAATAAATTGTAGGAATCATTAACGATGCAAGCCGCACGCCGCTTCTCCCATTTACATGTAGCTTGCCTCTACTTGTAGCGCCCTGCTATGGTATGAGGGACTGAACGGTATAAATGCAAGCGGCTGACCGTCGAACGGATAGTTTCTGCTATTATACAGTGTTAACTTCAGTTACTAGTTAAAGAGTGAGTATTGAGTGAGTTGTGCGTACCTAGTAAGACCGAAAGGTACTTAGGTACTGTTATCCTGTGCGTTCCGTTCTGTTTCCCTTTTTACTTGTGGAATCGATTGTTTTCGTTGATCGTTGAGCGGTTTTGGCAATGTTGGTTAAAGCTCTAATTCTTCTTGTTTCTCTTCTACTTGGGGAATTGAGTATTTCTGCAGGTCGTTGAGCAGTTCCGGCAGCAAGCGACCCAGAAGAACGCTTTTCCGGTAGTCTCGCTGGCCATTGTTCGGTTCCGACAGTGCTAGAGAATGTTCAATCCGCCTAGTGGAATTGTGTCTTGTAGAAACGGCCACCCTGCTCGGAACATTTCCCGGAATCCTCCTAATTCCCCCGTTATCTTTGTTAAGATACCTGATTCTGTAGAGCTAGTAACCCGACCCGCTTGTTTTCTGCTTGGTTTGCAACCAGCTTGGCTTGCACCTTGCGTAGTTGGTATTAGTTCTATTGCTGCTAGTATATAAACTGCTGTTGTGTATAATAGATCCGTTTGTTTTGTAACGAAGTTACTTTAATTTTACAAACTGGAGGACCGTTAGTAATAGAATTTTTAGTTATTTGTTGCAAATTATTATTTACACATTGTACACGCCCGCCGGGTGGCTTATCCGGTCACCAAATAGTGCTGCGTATCAACGCCATAAAATATTTATTGTGCTGAATTTTAAATCCAAATATTATTATTTAAGTTTTAAACCGTTCAAACTTAATTTTCCGACCAATTTATTATGGGACGCTAATAATTTTATATTCTATTAATTTCAATGAGTGTAAGGTTTAGTTTGAGCCAAAATATTTTGTTTCCCCGCCCGATTAATACATTACATTTCGAACCGTACCCGATAATCCCGTTATTAGAATTATTTATAATTAGGTTATAATATTATTATTCGCTTCATTAGTGGAGCGAACTGCTAGTATATTCTTCCACTAGACCGTTTTGCTCCCACGCAGAGCATTCTCGCTACAAGAGCTTGCTAGCGTGGGGGGACCGAGTGGGTATAAATTCGAACGCCTAACCGCCAAAAGATACCGAGCGACGTAGAGCGCTTCCGGCACTGCGCTCGCATTCGGGAGGCCCGGGTTCCCCGGGCCGCCTGTTCTCACTAGGGTTTTCCGTGGTTTCCCTTAGCGGTGAAGGCAAATGCCGGAACAGTACTCTCCACGGCCTCCCTCACCTCATCAAATCTCCCACCGCATCCCGATCCTTCCACAACCTTCCCGGTTCTGAAAATCGAGGAGCTCGCCGACTCTTCGAAGCCCGACCGGCCCGCGGCTTGCCGCGGCCCCGGCCACACGCTTCGGCGATTCGACGCGGCTCCCCTGAGAAGACCCGTTTTTTTCCTTTCACCATCTCTCGACACCGCCGTGTTACCGCTTGACCTCACCGGTCTCCGTTTCCACCAAGATGACCACCAGTCGGCTCCACCACATCAAGACTCCACACGGACTCACCCAGATTGGAGACCTCGGGGCGCTGCCTCCCTTCCCGGGCCCTTGCCTGCCTGCCTCGCCGCCGCCTTCAATCTCCCCCTGCTGCCTCGGATGCCCCCATCAACTCCCATGAGACAACCAGGCTTCAGAGACGAATAGCGTCTAAAGCCGCTGCTCTGAACGAGCAGCACCCTGCGATGACCCGCCAAAAGATTACTCTGGATTCCCTTCAGTGCGAATAAATGTTTTGCCTTTTTGACGCCAAAAGGCAGTTGCTGTAGCAGTGCAGTCGTCAAGGTCCGAACCTGAAGACCACCAGCCGAGCTCAAGTAAGTACTTGGTAAGCCGTAAAGGTAACAAGGTGCCCTATCCTGTCCGACCGTCCCATCTTTCCTCCTTACATTGTTTCTCTCTCTGTCTCTCTCTCTCTCTCTCTCTCTCTCTCTTTCCAGCTTCGTCCTGCTCCTACTTGTGGCTTTATTGTCGGTGTGGCGGTTGATCCGACACGTCGTCAATCCGGTCCAAGTCCGCTTATTTCGGCGCGGGTGAAGCGGTCGATCTGACTCATCACCGCTGGATAGCTCCGTCTCGTTCCTACTTGTGGCTTTATTGCCGGTGAGGCGGTCGATCCAACACACCGTCAGTCTAGTCCGAGTTCAGTTACTCCGGTGCGGGTGAGACGGTCGATCCGACTCATTGCCGCTGGATAGTTCCGTCCTGTTCCTACTTGCGGCGCTATTGCCGGTGTGGCGATCGATCCGACACATCGTCAATCTAGTTCCCGTCCAGTTAGGTGAGGCGGTCAACTACAGCACATCTGATCCGACCGAACCTTATATCCGATCCCCGTTAAATTGCACGCCGTCCCTGCTTGCTACAGTGCCTGCGGTAACAATACTAGAGTTTGGTTTAGTGGCTAGATATTTGCTTGCATATTGTTTGTATATCGTATGCTAATTTTGGTGCCTGCTTATCCTAATATATAGATTGTTTGGGCTTGATTGGTGTTATCTTCTAATAGTAAGCTTTCCAAAACTCTTATTTCAGCTATCGATCCCTGAAGTCATCAGGTCTTCATCGTAGCTGCCCGGTGAGTCCTTGTCGACCGCCTTATGCTGGGGGAGTAAACGCCCTTATCAAATCTGGCGCCCAAGCACCGAACGGCCGAGCACTGTAAAGAAAGCGTCACATGTTTGGCGCCCGAGCAGGGACGTCACTTATATTGACGTCAGTCGACCGAAAAGCGTCACAGCTTAACATTCGAGTGTTTTATTTGAAGTATAGTTTTCTGCAAAACTTGCTTTAGCCATTCGATCCTTCTACAGCAGCTATCCGTAAGTGCCCGTCTGATCGCTCCAAGAACAAGGAGGAGTAAACACCCTAACCAAATCTGGTACCCGAGCACTGACACCGAGCAGAAGAGAATATTCTACAACCGATTTTGCAAATCTAAACCTATCTCTCAGAAATCACTCTAATTTAAAGTAATTAAAAAATATAGTAGTCCATGGTAATATAAAAAGGACTTTTTGCACGACCGCCTGTAATGTTGGCGCTTTACAGCTTGTTGTCAATGTCAAAAGTTGACAATTATAAACATTTGCAATTAATTTGACGTATCGATGTTATAAAGCCGTATCGATGTCGTAATGAAATCATTATACGTTCCTATGATCTTGGCCAACTTCATTTTTTAATCTACCGTCAATGGCTTTCTTTATTATTTTCTTTAAAATACGGTCGTGCAAAAAATATTATATATAACTCGTGTAAAGCGTCGTTTTTAAACTCGTAGGGTTTATGGTACTCGCTGT
>VTPC01005759.1:6115-27138 GCA_011009095.1 Ignelater luminosus
CTCAAAACACAAATCACTTTGAAGTCAGAGAAGATTAATTCAGGAAAATAGTCAACAATTAAATTAAGATTTTTCCTATTTTTAAGCCAAACTACTACTAGGTTTCTCTTGTCTGTTTTAAATTGTTTTATTTCTAGGCAAGACAGACAAATTTATATTTTAATAATCACTTGAGGAAGTACATCTTGAACTAAAGATGCTATCTGATGCTACCAATTCTCAATTTAAGATATACGTAATGCATTACTCCCTGGAACTGTGTACACTCCGCATTTGCCATTTAAGTCGTTATGGGGTGTGTTTTGTTCTACTTTCATCGTACAACAGTACAGAAATCCCAAATGACAAAAAAACCGAAATGTCAACGGCACAATAATGACGGCATGAAATATGATAACTGCATTTATTACAATTGTCGTAATTTACCGAAACGCTGTAAAAAAGCAAAATAGGATTAATTGCGACAAATCTGTATGAATAATTTAGATAATGGTACTTGTAATTGAGCTTTCATTAATAATTCTGTTAGCTAACGACAAATCGATACTAAAACACCTGCTAACATGCATCCCTAAAATGACTGTACCGAGTATACTGCGATCACATACGTATAATGATCCTTTAATGTAAACCTTTATGGAGTTTATTATTATTACAATTATTATTTCTGAGACATACATAAATTATGTTGACTCATCTGTTATTTTGATCCTCCAAGATGGTTATCATGGAATGTTAACCAAATGACCTCATAATATTAATTATTACTTAATGATTTTATAATTTGCCTGGTAACTTAATGAATTGAACATCAACGTTGAAAACATTATAACGGAATGGTCTGTAATTTTCTCAAACCGCGAAAAACTCATTTTATTTCAGCGTTTAGTTGAAATTTAGACCTCTCTCAGAAAAGAATTACAAAGTAAAATAAGAAAAAATCTAATTAATTTTCGCTTTTTAAATACTTTAACACAGAAAAAATGAAGATTTAGTGTTGTTTTTGAAATGTTTCATTAGAAACTAAATCCGGTAGAGAAGCGAAATTTTTCATTCATTTTCTCATTAATCAAAAGTACGCTCAATAACTGACATAATTCACTTAATCCTTTTTGGGCCGAATTTTTATTATTTATTCGACTCGTTTGGAAGTTTTCTCATTAGGCCCACGTTATGTGGATTATTGAAACTTCAAGAAATTTATTAGAGAATTTTTGTGGCACAGAAATTACACTTTTAAAAATTTATTTGCGTACTATAATTTTTTTGAGATAAATGCAGTCTCTAACGGTTTTGGCGTTTAAAACAAAGAGCGGAAAAAATTGAAAATTCTCTTTTTTCCCTTTGTTATCGAAAGCTAAAAGAACGGGTGCTGCAAACAATATAGAATGTCTCGAAATCGATTTCAGAAAGGAAGGCGTGACTTGTAGACCTCCAAATAATACTGTCTATTGCAGACGACGTTCAAGAGGGAATTAGGTGTGATTATCTCGAGTGTCCGGCGTAGTTCGGCGCCACTAACCGCGATCATTGATTTAACCTACGGCGACCCCCATATTGCTATAAATCGTGCAATCACACTGTGTGTGAGAGTCCATTTAATATGCTTTTAATTTTCATGCATTGTGAAATGAAATTTAATCTTCGACCCGTATCGCCGTACTTAATGCATGCACATGCATGCACAGTGAAAATAAAAGCGCTTTTTTCCATTTTTGTGTACAAAAAAAAATTATAGTCGTGATTACTCACCCTTTCCGCGCTTTGTGTAGGGGTTTAAACTATAAAACGATAAAAAAACAGCAACAACTACAAAAGGTCGGTTCGGAACATTTTAGCTAAAAGGGAAAATAACTGCCAACAGTTTTGTACCTAAAAACGCCTGAAGAATAGCATGGCAATTATGCTATCACAATCAAAGTCAACTATTAAAGCTTGTGAATGTTTTCATATTGATCAACTTTCAGCTTTGTTTTCAGTTTTTCTTTTATCAGAATCTCTAAAACACAGGATGAAATATAATTCTGTCAATATCAGTGAGACCTAAGGCACTGGATTATGTTCAGTGGTGTTCTTAAGCTGCCGAATGTCTACACAAAAACGTGTAGCTCCGTCTTTATTGGCTATTTTTCAAAATTACTGAAAATAACTAGGAACTAGAAATTGTTTCTAAGACTTGTAGTAGAAATTATTTTATCACACGAGGAAGGATATCATTTTTTTGCTATTGAGGAGACCTTATGTACCTTAAATTCATCAATATAATTATCTGGGATAAAATTCCTAATCAGATTTCTGTTTTCGTTGACAAGTAAATAAGATCACACCAAGGTGTTTCCACTGAAATGTAGCGTTTACTTATTTTATTTCTTTGGATTTTAGTTAGTAGAAAACTCTTAAAACTATAAAGTAGTTCTCATAATAAATGGTTTCTGCTTAAATATCCCGCCAAAATATAATCAAAGTAGGTTGGTACCGTCATTGTAGTCTTGATACTTTTATTAAGTAAATCTTCTCAAATTATGATCGAATTTGAAATTTGTCATTTTAAAAGATCATGTTTTTAAATTAATTTTGTAGTTTAAGTCGATCCTGAGCGTTTGAATTTTCTTTCAAGATCAACATGCATCCTTTATCGCTGTATTGTTTGACATTTATGGTCATCGAACTTCAGATCTGAACACAATATGTTGGTTGTGTTTTATTGATAACGTCGTCTGTTTAATTTATCTTAGGATTTTGTTATTATCTTGTGATTGCGGTACAGAGTATTTGTACACTGGCGTTTTCTGGCATGATTGCTTTGTGGTGTGGTGAGCAACAAGAATTTGAATAACCTTGTTCAGTTTCAATCAGTTATTCCAAATTAGTTAATGCATCGATACTATTTAAGTCAAGTAATTTTAAGCAAATTTTATATTTAGATGACGTCATCACATCACTTTTTAGTTTAACTGGTTATTAAGCAGTAATGGAATCTGAAACATTGAATGTTGTATGCTTTCCAATAATTAAAATATAAAGCTTGCGTTGGTTGACTTTTCACCACTGTGTTTCTTTATTTATTACACAAGTCTGCGACAACCCAATTCCCAGCCTATCCAGAGATTTAAAAGAAAAAAACTGGTGGCGTCCAACTGAACAAGTAGCACTTGTTGTTTTTGGTCACAAAACTAATCGTATCGGAAATCTGATATTGGTTATCACCTGAATTCCCCAGTTTTGTTAAAGTTGTCTTGACACCTGCAACCTAAAGTGAGGTAAAAGTTCTCTGTAAGTGTGCTATTCTAGTAGAGGCTTGCCTTTTATGAAGTGACATTTATCGAAAAGGGGCGTATCAGTCAAACCTTTACAGTGCCATTTGACAGATCACATATTTGTTAGGTTATGTTGTTTGTTTCAACACGATACGATAATCGAAGTGAAAAGAAATGGAATTGACCTAAGAAAATTATCGTGCTATAATTTTCTACAACTTCAAAAGGAAATTGTCTCAAACAAGTTGTATCACTGAACTGATTTCTGGGTTCGGAGATGAAGCACCATCAAAAGCAGCAGTGTATCGCTGGTATGCAGAGTTTCAGCGCGGAAGTATTAGTCTTGATAAGCAATATGGCGGAGGTCCATCGAAAACAGCAGTCATTCCAGAAAATATTGGCATATTAGGCATCTCAGAGACTGCAGTACTAAAGATCATGCACCAAGAGTTGGGTGTCAGAAAGTTGATTTCCCGATGGATCCCCCATCTTCTCACTGACTCGTGTCGATTGGTGCCGGAAAACTTTGCGACGATTTAACGGAGGAGCTTCAAATCACGCATATGACATCGTAAGTGGTGACGAATCTTGGATTTATAGCTATGAACCCGAAAACAAAACTCAATCAGCTGTGTGGGTGTTTCAAAGTGAAACAAAACCAACAAAAGTGATTCGTTCCCGCAGGGTTTCCATGAAAATGGTCGCTAGTTTTGTGGCTAAATCTGGACATGTCGCCACCATTCCTCTTGAAAATTGACGATATATTAATGCAGATTGGTATACAACTGTTTGTTTACCGCAGGTTATCATTGAACGGCAAAAAACTAATACAAACCGCCGTCGCATTCTCCTTCACCATGACAATGCCAGCTCGCATACTGTCCGTTGCACAATTGAATTTTTGGAGGCAGAGAATGTCGAGTTTGTAAATGTAATGGATCAGAGCCAGTTCAGTTGTCTTATTATTTTATTATTTTCTAAAAATAATCAAGGTTCGTTTTGTTTCTTTTCAGTTGTTTAACAATCTTTTGACATTCTGAATTGTGTAATTGAAATAATAAATAAAAATTCTAATTTGGGTTTTAATAAATAAAAAGGTGACCAAACTATTATTTATTTTCAATCTAGTCATTACATTTCTGGCGACCGTGACAGGACATAAGACAAATATATATCTGTGATTACAATTGAAAATTAATAGTTTGGTGTATATAAAAAGATGACAAGCGCACTAATAGAAAAATTAAAAAGAAGTAGAAAAGCAGCACGAGCTGCATTTACAAGAGCTTTAACGGCGTTTAATGAAGAAATACGTCAAGAAGAACCCATTATTGAAGAGGTACAAGTGACTTTTCAAATATTGGAGGCTAGATCTTTTGAGTTGGATGCTTTAAATACAAAAATTTGTGAGGTTATGGTAGAATTTACTGCTGAGAAAGCAGATCATGAAAGAATAATGGAAGATGAATATGAAGTAGCTGCTGAATACACAAGTAAATATCTAAGTGCAAAAATAAAGGTTACTAAGTTGAATAGAGCAAGTCAACCAAAGCAAACACCACAAATTTATCAACAAATAACGGCTGGCGATAATGCGGATTCTAAAAGAAGATTTAAGTTACCGAAAATTGAATTGAAAAAATTTGGTGGAGATTTAAAAGATTGATTACAATTTTGGAGCCAATTTAAGAATATTCAGGAAGATAAAAGCATCACTACAGAAGATAAGTTTCAATATTCAATTCAAGCGATGATTCCGAATTCAAGAGCGGCAGATTTAGTAAATAGTTTTCCTCCAACGAGTCAAAACTATGATAAAGTTATCGACAGTTTAAAAAATCGTTTTGGTAAAGATGAGTTATTAGTTGAAGTATATGTAAGAGAGTTGTTAACATTAGTAATCAGTAAGGCTATAAAGTCAAATGAACAAATTCCATTGTCAAAAATTTATGATAAATTGGAAGCTCAATTACGTGCTTTAGAATCACTGGGTGTTACAAAAGATAAATGTGCTGCTATGTTATATTCGTTAGTTGAATCATCATTACCAGAAGAGTTGATACGAACGTGGCAAAGACAAGCAACAGCAATTAAAAACAATAATATTGAAGAAAGGTTAACTAAGTTGACAGAATTCTTACAATCTAAAGTTGAAAATGAAGAAAGACTACGAATGGCTGTCAATAGATTTAATTTGAATGACAATAAACCATCATGTAACAAGAATAATAAATTAGGAAAAAAGAAAATAAGATCGATAAATGAAGTTAATATCCCAACAGCTACTGGACTGTTGACAAGAGAAAGTAAGAATGTCAATCAAAGTACTAAAAATTATCTATGTATATTTTGCCGAGAAGAACATCGTAGTTCGAGATGTGTAAAAGCTAATTAAGTCTTAAATAAAACCCCCCCGAGTTCTCTTACTATTACGTTAGTTATCATTATTGACAGTGGCCGAAAATACGCCGATGGAGTGCACCGGGACCTGATGATTTAAGGGCCCGGACGTGCCGACTACGTTGAAAATAAATGCAGGTGTTCTTAAATCAGGCCCGTGGCCAGACCATCTCTTAGGGAGACATGAAAGCTTTGTCGGAAATATGGGAATCCCCCTGTTCCGCTAGGTGCTCGAAGAAAACCTATGTTAGGATTCCAAGAAGCTTCATGTTCAGTCTAGAGGAGACTTCCATGACGGTTTGTAGTCTTACATTTGAAATTTCCGCTTTTAATTCGCGAAGTGCCGATTTGGCCCGCACCGAGCTTTGTTGCCCTCCACCTATTCTACTTAGTATAAAGCCCGCTTCTCACGGCTGCACCAAGGCCCATGATTCTAAAGTTCCCGTCACTTGAGTCTCATGAAATTCTCTCTATCGTTCTCTGTTTTATGCTGTCCTGAAGTAAGCTAGTTTGGCTGATTTTTCCAAGTAGTTTGTCACCCTACTGCCGCAGCTGAACTCGAAGTGGAGCTAGGAATAATCGTTCAAAAATACGAACCTTGTTCTATCGTTATTCAAATAATTCTTCTTCTTCTTCTTTCTTTCTTTCTTAGATGTTGCCATATAATCCCTCTCTTTGGCGGTCTACCTTGGGATCTTGTGCCCGCGAGATTGCATAGTTTTGCTCTTATGACGATGGAATTTTTTTCTCTCCTGTCCACATGTCTACTCCATTCTTTTCTTCTTTGCCTAAACCACTTCGTTACGCCCTGTATATTACTCAAATGTTGCAGTTCCTCGCTTCTTATTTGGTCAAATAGTGTTTTCCTGTGTATGTCTCGTATCACCTTCATTATTTGCATGGTTCTCGTTGTATCTGCTTTGGTCTCTGCAGCGTAAGTTAAAATTGGACGCACTACAGTTTTGTATGTTCGTGTTTTGCCTTCAGTCCAGATAAGTTCTTTCAACTGTCCTGCTATTTGCGAGGCTTTCATTATTTGTTTCTTTACTTCTTTTCGTAGGTCTCCAGTACTGGTTATTTCTGATCCTAGATATGTAAACGTGCTGACTTGCTCTACTATCTCTCCATTCACCTCCAACTTACATCTTATAGGCGCCTTCGCTGTCACCATGCATTTAGTTTTTTTGTGTTTATTCTCCTAATGAACTTGTTTGCTTGTTTGTGAAAATTATACAAAAGTCACTGAAGATTATTTTCATGGTCAGATATTAGGACGGTATCATCGACATGACATACTAAGTGGAAATAGTTATTGCTCATTTTGTATCCTGCTGTTTTGTCAAGTACTTCAATGATTCTGTCGATAATGAGACTAAACAGGAAGGAGCTTAGTGAATCCTGTCCCTGTCTTATCCCGGTGTTCACTTTCACTTCTTCACTTAGTAGTTGTCCCATTTTGATATTCGTTGTGCAGTGCTTGTTTACTTCCTGAACGACCTTAATTAGACTTGATTTCAATTTATTCTCAGCCATTATTTTTATTACGTCTGCCAGGGGGACTCTGCCAAAGGCCTTCGTCGGGTCTACAAAACATATATAAGCGAGCTTATTGTATTCTCTTGATTTTTCAGCTTTCTGTCTTGAATATGACATCGATTGTTGATTTATACTTTCTAAAACCCTGCTGCTCTTCTGTTATTTTTATATTCTTACTTATTTCTTGGAGTATCCTTTTCGTGAATGTCTTTAGTGTGCTGTTTAGGAATGTAATTCCGCGATAGTTGGCCTTTTTTAAATATCGGTATAGTTATACTGTTCTTCCATTCTATTCGTATCTGAGCTGTTTTTAGAATGTTGGTGAACAGTCGGGTGAGTTCTAGATATAGTCTTTTGCCTCCATATTTCAGCATCTCATTTGTAATGTTGTCTGGTCCCGGACTTTTCCTATTCTTGAGGCTCTTCATTACAGTTATGACGCTTTCTAGGTTCAGTTCTATCTCTCGATTCTCGGCTCGTCGAGCATTTTCTTCAGGTATTTGTGTTCCGCTTTGTTGTTCTTCGCTGAACAGCTCTTCGAAGCATGTTTTCCATTCTTCTGGTGTTATTTTACTGGTTTGTACAGTATCTTTTATGTCTTGCTTATGTCTTCTGAACATTTTTGCATATTCTCTTTTGATTTCCGTATAAGTCCCTTTCCATACCTTTTGTGAACCCTTCCCAATAGCTTTCTTTGATTTACCTTATTATGCTGTTTGCCAATTATCTATATTCTTTGGTTTTTTCAGCTATGTATGTATTGTATATATTTCTTTTTCTTTCTGTCATTTCTTTCATCTCTGGCGTGAACTATAGGGTTCGATTCTTCTTGTTGGTATTTATTTTTCTTCACCTACGGATTCTTTTGCAGCGCTTATAATGTTGTTTTTGATTGTTATCCATTGTTGATCAGTAGTGTCGTGTTCAACAATGGGATTGTCGTTCATGTTTCCTTCCAATCGGTTTTCGTAAAGTTTTCTTGTGCTTTCATTGTCAAACGATTCCGTGTTGATCTTACATACATAATGGGGATTTAGGTTTCTTGTTCTGGGCAAATGCAATCTAATCTTGCAGAGCACTAGTTAGTTGAAGAGGCGCATATCCAGGATTACCCGAGGTTCGAATTGTTTATTAGTAATAGAATAGTCCAGCACTGACTGTTGGACTCTCGTATTCTGTCATGTGTACTTATATCTTATATTATGATTTAAAAATGTGTTATTTATTCTCATGGCGTTTAGGTCATTTGTTGCCTCTTCATTGAATCTTTGTGTTACTCCAGTGAGTTCTTCGTTCCGTTTTCTAGCGTTCAAATCGCCTATTAATAGTATTCTTTCTGTCCGTCTTTGTTTTTGTAGTTCTTGGTAAAACTGTTCCCTTTCTTCTTTTCCTTTACTGTGGTCGGATGCGTTACGGTTATTATGTGAGTCTTCTGTTTATCAATATTTAGTGTTACTTGCAATAAATATTCGGTCGTCAGTGTCTATTCAAATATTAGGAACTTTATTTCCGGGCTAAAAGTCAAATTTTAGTTAACTGTCAAATCCAAAAGGTGACCGCCAATTCTTAAAAAGAATGTTTCGAGTTCGGAGATGGTCACAAATTACAGATTTCTTAAATTGAAGCATTGTTCATACAAAACATAAGAATTTTTTATTTGCACTGGCTTTTCTCCATTCATAACCCAACGGACACGTACATAAATAATAGATTTATCTAATGTCCATCAAAATCGTTAATTTATTAGTAAAAAACTAGAAAACTTTGTCAAATTCTCCACTGAAAATCTCACAGGAAAGTTCAAGTTGGTTTAATGTCTTCTACAGGTGGATGCGACGGGCAAATTTCGTCTTTCGCCACAAAAATTTTAAGCCAGTGAAACACAAAGTTATTATTCGGCCCATTTACTCTCATCACACCCCTAGGAGTGTTCTCACTAGCGGACACCTCTCAACGCCACGACTTGATATCTTTGTTGTCTCGCTTAAAGTAACCAGACCTTTGCGTCACCTAGTAAAGTACATAAATCGCTAGACACATCTTTAAAGTAATTTTCCAAAGCATCCGTTCACTTGCTGAAATTAAAAAACCAACATTTAAACAATTGACCAATTCTTTTCTTTTAAATCAATTATGGAAATGACGGTTTTAAACTACAAAGCTGAAATGTACTTTAAGAGGCTTGAATATATTTTAACAAAATACTTTCTGGGTATACAATTCGTTTAGATATTCTAATATTTAAGGTGACCAGATCTTGCTCGATTATTTACGCTCAACGGTTAGGTTGTTCTAACAGAGGGATTGCGTCATCTAGTTTTAAAGTTCATAAATTGCTAGAAACATGTTTAAGCTAATTTTCCAAAGCAATCGTTCACTTGCTGCATTTTAAGAAGTCAACATTTGAACGAATAATGAACGATTTTTTTCTTTTAAATCAACTATGGAAATGACGGTTTCAAACTACAAAACAGAGATGTACTTTAAGAAATTTCAATAATTATAATTTAATCAGATACTTTCTGGGTTCGTCTAGATATTCTGATATTTAAAAGGACTTAACCTTGTAGATAGATTAGTATAGTAATCATAATAAAGTCAGAAAGATCTGAAGTTAATTTTGCCGGGTGTTAATCTTTAATGACAAAATAACTACTTGCATTTTTCATTTTTTTACGATATACGCGGACCAAGAACAGAGAAACGCCCTCCCGATCCCTACCAAGTGTCTTTATACTGGCCCACGATCAGGCGCACCCGGCCCTCCGGCAGTCCCTGGATGGTGTATCCTGCTGCAGCTGCTACTGGCAACCTTCGTTCCAAGGAGCGAAGGCCCAGTAGTGGCGCCAGCTAACAAACCGGGCTACCCTGCGTTTCGTGGGCCGCCGCAGGCCCCGGAGCCGGTGTCCCTTTCCACCCGCATATGTCGTTGCCAGGTGTATGATTTTCCGTGCTGTCCAGGGTGTCCGTACTCCGAACGCGTCCCGGACCGCGGCATAAGTATATCTCACGGCCCCGAACTGTCTCTGTCAACTTCTAGCGGCCGCTACCGAGCTCAGCCTCTACACCGCGCGAGTAGGGGTGTGACCTTGAAAACTATTTGTGTGTCGTTACCACCAGTTCCGCGAGTTACAGTTTCGCTTCTTCTACTGTGTACGTTGTCCACTCGCGACAGCCGACAGATATCTAACTATATCCATAGCCCCTGCCGTAGGCCCAACATTGGCCTTCTTCACGCCACCGCTTCACCACTTCCGTTCAACATCAGCGCACGGCATGGGGGCACCAATTTACAACTTCAACTTCAGCCAGATTGGTGTCAATGACCCCCAACACAACTATTCGCCTCGACGCTACTCTCAGGTCGCCCCAACACCTCGAAGCGGCACCTCAACATCCAGCGCCGACCAATTATCCATCTAAAGAAGCCTCCGGCCAACGCCGACGCCCTTAGAAGCCCTTTTTCACCGTCCAGCAACTTTTACCACAAGCTACGCCTACCAAGACACGCCTACACTTCAGGTACTTTCAACATCCAGCAATTTAACATCAACGCCAAACGCGCCTAGCTCACCTTCGCACTAACACCAGCTATAGTACCTGACGCCGCCACTTCATGCTGCCATCGGTCCTCCTCGTGCCTCTGCTAACTAGGTATCTCCAGATCAACAATTATCCACATCAACGGCTGGTCGCGGGCCAATGCCGATATTTGTAGCTCCATTTATCTTTAAAAATGATCTCGGTTTAAAAGCCAAGTTTTGTAATCCAAAAATTAAAGTCTTTGAAGAATTAAAAAAAATGAGTGGTAAAGGTAGGTTCCAATTCGCTCTGCACCATTGGATTGTAATCAATGTGACATCGCGGTCTGCCTGGAAACACGTTGTATTTTAGAACGATTATAATATTTTTAAACATTTTGTCTAGAATTCCAAGTATTTCAGAAAAAAGAAACATTGTAATGCAAATTTTTCAAATTTCGAAGGTAATACTCCAGTGCGAAAGTATTCTGTTAATACATTTTATCCTACTCACGGGATTCTTGAACTGTAACGATTTCTCTCTCTAGATTTTATGGATAAAATTTTGATTTGGTCAACTACAGTGTAGAGCAAAACTTGTCTTTGAATCCCACAGCCGCGAGAGGCTTTCTTTTTCAAAGCTTCTAAATTCGGTTTTACCGTTATAATTGATTATGTAGTGCGGGTTACCAGTTAGTTACCAGACTGAAACGTGGGCTGTAAGATAATTAATTACTGACTAAATCAGATATAAGTGATAATCGAAGTTCTCTGATGAAAATCAATTTATAACGTAAGTCTTGCAATTTTTTACAAGGAATTGTACGCCACATATACAGCTGGATTTTAAAGATTTATCATAAAACTCTAGCACAAGTTAAGAATCTGTCGAGTTACAGAATGTTGTATTCGTGTAGACAGAGTTACGCCATGTTACCAAATTAATTGTTAAACGTGCAATTTTTTTACAAATTTTATTTCCTATAGAAACAGCCAGTTCAGTTAACTTTCTACCTCATCTCTTTCCTATTCAGAAGGGTATAAGTTTTCAATCTTTAACAAACCTTTATTTAAAAAGGAATTTTCCATAGACCAATCACCAATTTCTCTAACGAGTTTTGCCTCCTGATAGTAGCAGTAACAAAAAAGCCATCCTTTGTGCTATAGCCAACAAATGACGCGAGATGAATGGAATTTTTATTCAAATCAAACCCGAACATGTCCAATTATCTAGGAAAGCGTTGTCAACAAACATAATTTTCTTTCAAAACTTTCCGTACACCTCATTGACTTTGCTGATTCTTATATAGGAAAAGTTTGCCTTGTATCCCCCCGTCGAACCCTTCCTTTCGTTCACATTATTTGAACCGTGCATGCGACTGACGACGACCTATAGATTAGATTTGCAGACTCTTTTCGTTATCGTATTTATTTTGTTACTAAAATAACTATCTGCAAGTTTTCCAAGAAACTTATTAGTTTTAAAGTATTATAATAATGTCTCAAAAGGAGGTTGCTTGATTGCTTTTTTTTTGTCGAAATATTCAGAAACTTTTCCTATTATTTTTATCTTAGACTTATAAATGTATGTTTTGAGATTTATTACGTACTCCTTCATGTTGTTTCATTCATAAAAGGGAAAAATAAATTTAAAGGGGGAGGCGATTCACAAAAGCACGACTTCTCTATCAGGACTTGTGTTTCCAGTAACATGCAATAGTTAGTTGAAATTAACTGTTCTGAATATTCTAACATCAATCTAACCAGACGTATACAACATGTGGCACCTGTGGAAATAACCGTGGTAATAATTCAGATGTTTTCCTGACTTGCTAAGTAATAATAACAAGAAGGCTTATTTAACGAGGAAAATTTCCTAAGTTTCATTCACTTTTGTTGATAATAAAATTGTTAATGGTGGATGCGTCTCGAGAGAATACTTGGGACGTGGAATACAAACTGCGTAGTATTTTGTACGGAAGTCTTAGTTTATTGCGATTATCGTATATTTTTTGTATTTGTTGGAAACATTCTATTCAACAACTTAAAAGGGTATGATTTAAGGGAATTTTAAGAAGGTTGAACAAAATTCGGAGAAATAACGATTTGTGTCTCTCAATTAGTTTGTACAACAAAGCGATGCAGTTAAATCTTTAATAATAATTTTGATGAACCCAACAAAATTGGAGAAGCTAAATGAGTAGATTATAAAAACGCTGCTATATTTTCGTAAGCTTTTGCACAAGGTCTATAGACTTCTGTCATGATGCCCAAGTCCATTTAGATTGAAACTGTTCCATAATTTAGGCTATTTCAGCTGCTTTTCTTAATCTTCCCTTCAAGATGGACTAATGTTGTTCAATGAGTCAAAGTTCAGGCTGTTGGGTAGATTGAATTCTCTGGGCACGTAATCAACACTGTTGACTGCGTACCTTTGAATAACAACAAGTTGCGAGATCTGGCCAAAATAATGGTTATTCATCATGTTTCTTTAGAAAAGGCGGAAGACATTTCTCCAGGCACCCCTCTAGTATGTTTTGCTGGTTCCTGTGATAACGAACAAGCTCCTTTTCAAACCACGAGTGCAAATTGCTTACCAGATTAGAAATTTCTTAGGAAACTTTGTTTTAGGCTTTATTTTGTACTCTTCTAGAGTTTTCTGACAAAAGTGAGCAGTCTAATAAGATTGGCACATTGGCATCATGCCTGCATGATGTACAACTATCGAGAGCGGCTTTTTACTGTCGCATCCTGATCCGGAACAACTTGTGCCAAAAAACTTTTTAAACCTACTCGTGTTTTAATTTTCTTTACAAAAGCCTGCGATATTTGTACTTTGCTAACCACATTTCGCGATGGGATCTTGGAATTGTCTACAAACGTCTTCGATACTTTTCATTCCTTTTTACGGTTTGTCATACCATGTTCACCTTCATTTCCGAACGTTCTTTCGATAGTTAGACGTCCCCTATTGTAAAATTCGGAAGATCTACTTACTTAGCAAGCTCCCGCGTGGATAAATTCAAATTCTTAATGTATTCTTGCAAAATTTCGACACGACTAGTTTATTTGCCCCCACTTTTCGAACCCTCAGATGGTTATACTTAGAAAATCCAAAGTATAATTTTCATGCTCCAAATTTGAGGTGTTCACCTTTTATTTAGGAATACTAAAAGCTAACTTGAAAAGAAAAACATGATGGTAATATTCATGCTGTGTAAACCAACTTCCAGCACTTCTAAAACTCTGATTTTGCGAAAAGCAATGTAGAACACTCACTGCATGACTATGTATGAGTCAGTCGTCTAATCTCAAAACCCTCCATTTTCTATTTCTAGTGAGATTTCATTATTTTCTGGCCTATTACAAAGGAAGTAAGCTTCAAATCCTACCATATTTGTTCAGTCAGAAATTTAACTGCAATTCCACTAAGCAAGCGTAGTCCAGTCAAATAAAAACAATTTAGGTATTTAGGCCGAACTAATTTTGAAATGGATGAAACCATTGAAGATCGATTGACTTGGAGGTCCTTAGCAAGGGATTAATTTTATTCTTCTGAACTCTTTGTGCGAAGCTGAACAATCGAGGAAAAGAACAGGGATCTCAGATAAACTTCAACACGTCAGATACGACAGAACTGAGTACAGACGCGTTTCGACTCAAAGTTTAATTTATCAAATGCAAAATTGCATAATTTTCCTCAATCTGAGGACTATTATTAAAAGAAATGTCTATCGTTTCTTGTAAAAGTAAGGAATTCTTAAACTTCACTTATGTGTACATCTTGTAGTATAGAGTGTACGTGGAAGAAAGTCGTTTTAGACTTTATGATTTACTTCGCAACTGTCTGAAGAAAAGCTAACAACTTCTTAAGTTGTTTTTGAAAGGATATTCTACAAAAAGGTTCTTCATTCTTCCTCCTCAAACCAATGATTCCTTTTTTATTCAACTACAAAGTTTAGGGTATTGTTTAAGCCGAAATCGTTGTATTCAAGTTTGAATAAGCAGTTACACAACAATGTTTGTGGTTCTCTGTACAAACAATGCACATCAGTTAGAAACGTGCATAAATATATTGAGATTTAAGACCAAATAATGAACTTGCTAATCTTTTGATAACACGATTTCAGCCAAAAGTATTAAGAAAATCGTTTATAAAGCTTCTGGTACAATATTCTGCAATCATAACTCCAATGCATTTCAATACACTGCCTTTAGCTTTAAGACTTACAAATATTTCATCTTTTAATTTATTCATTAAAATCTGAAACTCAAGGGCAAATCTACCAGATCACAAAAGATATATACATTCAGGTTCAGAATGCAAAGTAACCAAGTAGTGCCAGTTATCGGTTTCTTGGTTAAAAAGACATTTAGCTCAAAATATTTTCTGTTCTCAGGAAACATGGCTGTGGAAAACAAGGTGGTGGTCGTAAAAGTCATAAAATGGTACATCAGCAAACTAGCATCTGTAAAATTATGGAATCATTTAAGATCAAAAGTCATTATTGTCAATCAAAATCTGTTGATCGTTTTTATTTACCCTTCTACTTGAGCATTAGGAAGATGTACAACTATTCTGTGGAAGCTATCAAGAGAATGAAAAAATCGTTTGTTACACACCAACTTAAGGCCAGCTACAACGTAGGTTTTAGCAACCCAAAAATTGATGCTTGTTCAATATACTTACACCATACCATACCATCAAACTGAAGTTACAGAAGCTAAGATCTCAGGTCTTCTATGATGAGAAAAAGAGAAATAGAAGATTATATAAGAGAGTCGGTCAAAGTGGTTTTTTCTTTAATAAACCATCACAGTAGTTTTAATTTAAGGACAAAATATCATTTAAGCAATACTTGCCGAAAAAAAACGCATAGAATCTGGATTAGAGCTGTCAGAGAGGGTTATGTATGTAATTTCGACATCTATACGAGAAAGATAGAAGGAAATGTAGATCATGGACTGGGACAGACAAACTCAAAGGAAAAAGATATCATATATATTTCGACAATTACTTTACGTCCGTGAAATTACTTGAAGTACTAAAAAGCAACGGCATTTTTAGTAGCGGTACAGTCCGACCTAACTGGAAAAAACTTACAAAACCTAAAGAATGATAAAAAGCTCCAACGTGGAGAATTTGACTGGGCTGTTAGAAATAATGGCATTGCCTATGTACATCGGAAGGACAAACGAGCAGTGCAGCTATTGTCAGTTATAGATTCTTGCACAGAAACCAATACAGCAGATCGTAGGAAAAGAGATAGTAGTGTTACACAAGTCCCATGCCCGGCTATTGTAAAGAATTACAGAACTAACATGGGATGTGTTGACAAAAGCAATATGCTAAAGTCAATTGATAGAAAACATAGAAAATGGTGGCAGTCCTTCCACTTTCTAGATGTTACTGTTGTGAATTCTCATATACTTTATCCAATGAAAAGTAGTGATAAAGAAAGTCCGGACTGGACCGCTGGACTGATAGACTCTAACCAACTCAAGGGCAAACCAGGCGTCCCAAAATGTGAACTGGTACAAACATTTTGAAAATCTGTACAAACGTATCAAAATATTATTCTTTCACATAACTCATACTTTTGTACTTCTTTTATACCAAATAAACGTTTTCACGTGAAAAATGCCTTTTTTATGATTTTTTCTATTCTGTGCCTTGAAGGGTTAACTGAAGTTGGGGCTGCAGATTACGATTCTCGTCCAGCTACCGCGAGGTTTTTAAAAAAAAAAGAAATTCTAGAACCAGATGGTAAAACTTAATGACTGGTTATTCATTTGGACACACAACTGCAACTTAAAAGGTGCCATGTTGCTGTCTATTAACTCATTAATGCCCATGGGATGAATGACTGAATTTTGTTGTATTTATGTATGTAACTTAGCGTGCTAATTATGTATTATCAACCACTACAATAATCTTCTCTTCAAAGTTTACTCAACTTAAATGAATACATAGCCTAAAAGTTATGGGGGTCGTTATCGACC
Organism: Ignelater luminosus; assembly: GCA_011009095.1. Lineage (NCBI taxonomy): Eukaryota > Metazoa > Arthropoda > Insecta > Coleoptera > Elateridae > Ignelater > Ignelater luminosus. The sequence continues at coordinate 22,833 of VTPC01005759.1, forward strand.
TTATGGGCTTCACAAATCCTTTTTTCACCAAAAAATTGTAAATACGTTTCAGAAGACAACTTCTATCCATGGTTAAAATTCTAGAAATAATGAAAAATTTAGAATTAACTGATATTGTGCCCAACAGAATAGTAATAACCCCGCCTGAAGATGTTGGAGACAATAAGGATTGCGATTCCGCAGACGAAGAGACTAATAACCCTGACAATTTAAATCACAATCAACCGGCAGCTCAAGGTGAATTTTATTTCGAAAACAATCAAGTTAAACCTCCAGCGGGACAGACGAGCAATGGGAAGAAGATGATTATATACCACTTGGAAACTTAGCAAAAAAGCCTCCAATGACTGAATAATTATGTGAAAGCCAAACGGAAGGAAGGTGATTTTCAGGCAAACCCAAGAGGGAGTTTTACTCAGTTACTTCGACTATTCACACTTACCTTAGAAAGTCATCCACTAGAGTTTTTTCAATTAGTGTTGTACCCTGAGATTGTTGAAGATCTTGTAAAGTATTCGTGCATGTATGCATGTAAATAGAGAAAACCCAGCTTTGAATTATCGACCGAGGAAATGTATGTGTTAATCGGAATTCTTCTTCTGAGTGATAATGTCTCTTTACCAAGAAGACGAATGCACTGGGAAGAGGGTGAAGACATGCACAACCACTTAGTGGCAGAATCAAAGCGAAGAAACAGATTTGAAGAAATTTGTAGCATTTTTATAACGATAATCTACCGGAAAATGACAAACTTGGAAAAATTCGTTCTCTCATAGATGCTAGAGACAGTTTCTGAAGTATGAGATGAGCCAATGATACCATATTATGGCAGACACGGATGCAAACCCATCCGTTTTGGATACAAGGCGTAGGTGTATGTTTTAAAGTTAGTTAGCAGTTCGAAATCTACTAGGGATGAAAAACTACTGTAAAAAAGCAAACCATGGGTCTTGGTGAATCTGTAGTTTTCAGTTTTGCAAAGCTTCTGCAGCAACATTATTCAGATCAAAAATTTTCCTTTTATTTTGATAATTTTTTTTCATCTGCGAAATTTATTCGAAGTCTAGGTAATACTGGATTTGGAGCAACGGATACTGTAAGAGAAAATAGGATGGACGCATGCGCTTTCAAGAAACTTGCAGAAATGAAAAGACTTAGAAGAGGTGAGATGGATAGCGCAGTTGCTACGCATAATAATAAGTCTTGCACGCGTTCGCTAGAAGCACAACAGTATTGTAACAATATAGTCTAACAAGCATGGGGTAAATCTCATTCAAAAATGTCGGAGATATTCTGCCAAAAACAAGTCAAAATTGCTCAACCGTCAGTTATAAAATTTTGATGCAATTTACTTATCAGATCATCAATTGCGATGCTTGACTTGGACATTAAAAGTCCATCGTCTACATAAATAGCCAAATAAATTTCTGAATTCATGAAACATGCACTGGTCACTCCTCAATTATTTAAATTCATATAGATTCAGAAAGGAAACAAATTTTTGGTTCCAACACCTAGGCAACTACTTTAATCCACATAGAATCTTGCTCAATTTACACACCTGATCCGGCTTCTTCTCGTTTTCGAATCCTTTTGGTTGTTTCATGTCAAGGTTCTCAGATAAATTACCGCACAGAAACGCGGTTTGCACATCAGAATTTGCTATTCGTAAGTCTTTCCCTGCAGCTAGTGCAAGCAGAATACAAATCGAATCATACCTCACAACCGGCGCAAACGTTATCTGATAATCGACACCTTCTTCGGAGGGCCTTGTAGCGTGTCGGATTACCGTCTGAGTCAGTCTTTACACGAAAGACCCATTTATTATCTATCACCTGCGCATTTACCGGTAACTCTACTAAGGTCCAAGTATTGTTGGGTTTCAGTGCGTTCATTTCGTCATCCATTGCGCAATGCCACTTATTGGAATCTTCACACTTTAAGGCATTTTCATAATGAATTAGCTTCAAAAATCGAAGAATAGGCTAAGTAGCATACCTCTATCTCGAAGTTGTCTTCCTTCAACTTCTCCTGCATCGAAATTGTGGTGTTCGTAATCTGGGTCATTATTAATTTGGTCTACTTCATCTTTTGATGTTTCCGTGTCCTCTTCACTGTTATATTCAGTATTTTCTCCTTCACTGTCTTCTTCTTGTCTTTACTCATTGTTTTCATAATTTCCAAAATTTAAGGTAACTGTCGCTGTGTCTTTTTCAATCTTTAATATCTCATTTTCATTAAAGTTTACTTTACAGTTTATTTCAATTCTCCTCTTTTGAGAATCCCAGGGTCTATAATTAGTTGAATGACCTTCGTATCCAACAAATAACAATTTCTTTCATTTTTGGTCCCATTTCTTACGAAATTGCGAGCAATTGACATGTACGCTATGCTTCCGAAGACCTTCATGGTTTTCGGCCAAAACACTTTTCACAGAACGTCATATTTTCTACCAGTTTTGAATTTTTTGGGGTACACTTTTATTGATGAGCATTGTCCGAGCGCTCTCAGCTATTGTTCTCGTTTCACGCTCGAGACGGCCATTCTGCTGGAGGGTATACGGCACCGAACTTTCGTGTACTATACCTGCTCTCCGAAGTCTTTGTTAATATATTCTCCTTTTCCTTGATCACTTCTTAAAATTGAATTTTGTTTCCGGTCTGATTTTTCAACCAGTGCTTTATATTCTTTAAATTCTCCGAAGACGTCTGATTTATGCTGCATAAAGTAAACTTTTCGGTAACTGCTACAATCATCTTTGAATAATACAAAGTATCTGGAGAGGCCGGGTGACACAATATTCATCGGTGTGAATCATTTTTCCTAGCTTTTCAGATCTGTTCCTGACTAAACTCTTATGTGATTCTCTAGCTTGCTCACCCAGTTGACGCGGTCAGGGCCGGTTGAAGAGCCGGATTTGCGGGGTCCCGCACCTTGAGAGAAAAATAATTCATTCTTTGTATCGATATGTCCAGAACAAATAAAATTTTTAATTTTTTCTAATTATTTAAAATAAACAAATTAGACTATGTCTGAAAAAGATGTTTCTTTTTTTATTTTAAGGGTCCCGCAGAATTTTGCTACCCTGGGCCCCGCAAAACTTCCAGCCGGTCCTGGACACGGTTCACAGAAGAATTCTTCGTTAGAATCGATATTGAAGTTCTTAACCATATTCTTATCGGACGTCTTCTTAATTGTGTTGCAATTAATATGACCAAGCCGATCATGCTACAGTTTCATAGAACTTTTGTTGCTTAGGTTGCATTCTGGTTCATTCTTGACTAAACTTCATCACCCACAAATTACTGCCACTTTTCCGTTACTATCGCAAAACTCGCAACGATTTTTATACGAATGATGAGTAAAATTTCTGTCTGTCATTACTCCGACTAAAAAAAGGCTACGGTTGAGTTCTGGAATGTATAGGACATTATACATTGTTCGGTTTTGTCATTGATTGTCAGTAAGGGCTTGAATTCCTTCTGCAGCTATCATTTTATCATTTGCAATCTCGACATGCATGAGTTCTTCAAGTGGTTCTAGTTTTAAAAACCATTCCTAATGACAGGTCATATTAATATAGGCGGAATTACCACTGGACTAGCTACTTTTCTCTTCCTGCATTCAAGTGATCAATGACCTTTCTGTTTGCACTAATTGCAACTAGTGGTTTTCTTCAATTCGTTAATATTCTTGGTTTTCTTGCTATTCTTGAAGCTAGCGGCTTACAACTTACTTTGTAAAGCTTTAACTTCTAGAGCAAGTCGAAACGTTTCAGTATCTTGATTTGTGATTCTTAACTCTTTTTTTAATAATCTTACTGTGAGGTACTCAAACGTTTGATGTTCACTGGAAATGGAGTCCCACGATGTTCAAAATGCATTATATGTCGACGATAAGCTATTAATTACTTTAAAACAAATAGCATTGTTGCTAATGCTTTCATCTACATCTTTCAGTTGCTTTACTAGCAATTCGAGAGCTGAAATGTGCTCTGCAACTTTTGCGTTTTCGGGCATTCTGTATTCATAAAACTTCTGCCACGGTAATTCTTTAGAAACTTCGGTCTTCTGTTTGTATATAGACATGAACCTTGCCCACATCTGTGTGGCACTTTCACAGTTTAACAAAAGTTGGATTTGTTCTTGATTAATTGTGGTTAACAGAATAACTTGAGCTCTGCTGTTCTTCGTATCCCATGTTGTCCATTCCGACGACTTCTTGTCTCCCGGTTCAGTATCTTTTCCATTAACAATGATTAGAAGCTTCTTTGCCTTCAACAAAATTGTCACACTAAATTTCCAAA